>JAOEHQ010037051.1:0-23620 GCA_025447715.1 Asclepias incarnata | reverse complement strand
GCTTCCCCCCAACAGTTGACATCCTCCACTTGTGCTTTTTTGATCTAACATACACCCAGCATAATCATAATCAGAATAGCCAACTAAATCAAAGTTGGAGTCTTTGGGATACCAAAGAGCCAGAGTGGGAGTACCCTTTAGACATTTGAAGATGCGCTTGATAGCGAGAAGATGAGATTATTTGGAACTGGCTTGATAGCGAGCACATAGACAAGTAGAGAACATGATGTTTGGGCGGCTCACTGTCAAATATATCAGCGACCCTATCATCCCACGATATAGAGTGGGATTGACTGGCTTACCATTGGGGTCAGCATGAAGATTGTTTGGCGGAGACATAGGAGTCCTTTTGGGAGTGACATTGTGGAGATCAAACTTAGCAAGCATGTCACGAATGTATTTTTCTTGATTTAAGAAAATACCACTGGCTAGTTGTCGCAGTTGGAGACCAAGGGTTAATTCCCCCATCATACTCATATTAAAGTTTGAAGACATCAGCGAGCTGAATTTGTCACAAAGCTTTCTACTAGAGGAACCAAAAATTATGTCATCCACGTAGATTTGGACATAAATCACATCAGCATTCTTTTTTTAGATAAAAAGAGTGTTGTCAATGGAGCCTCTTGTAAACTTATGAGAGAGTAGAAAGTTAGAGAGTCTGTCATACCAAGCTCGAGTTGCTTGTTTAAGCCCATATAGAGCCTTGTTCAGCCGATAAACATAATGAGGATTCGCTGAATCTTCAAATCCAGGTGGCTGTTTGCCATAGACTTCTTCAAGGAGCTTACCATTTAGAAAGGCACTCTTAACGTCCATTTGATAGACTGTGAAGTCTTTGTAGGCAGCATGAGCAAGGAATAAGCGAATGGCTTCTAGCCTTGCTACTGGTGCAAAGGTTTCATCGTAGTCAATGCCTTCAGCTTGTCAATAACCTTGTGCAACCAAGCTTGCTTTATTTCGAGTAACCACACCATCCTTATCCATTTTGTTACGGTAAACCCATCGTGTGCCAATGGGTTCTTTTCCCGATGGAGGAGGAACAAGAAACCACACATGATTTCTTTCAAATTGGGTTAGCTCTTCTTGCATGGCGGATACCCATGAGGGATCAGCCATGGCTTCTCCAATATTCTTGGGTTCAATCATGGACAAGAAATTAACATATAGACATATGTTGCTTGTCGCTGATCTGGTCTTGATCCCATCGCTTGGTTCACCAATAACATGCTCTAGTGGATGATCAGCGGTCCACTTAAGAGCAGGGATATTACTGGATTGTGGTTGATTAGCAGCCGAGGAGGTGGTGGTAGAGTCAGCAATGGGTACAAGTGAGTAATTGGAGAGATCTACTATGATTACTGGTTCAGTGAGAGGAGGATCCTGATTGCTAGGATTATCACTTGCTGAGGAAGCTTCCTCAGCACTGGATTACAAATAAATGAAAGTTCAAATATGGGAATTTAAAAGAAAAGGGTATTATGGTAATTAGGTATCCATAAATATCCTTTTTTTTTAATCACATAAAAATCCTTTTTTTTTTCTTTTTATCACACCTCTCACAAATAATAAACCTAAAAAAAAAAAACACACGTCTACTTTCAAAGAATCTGGCCGTCGGATTCAATCACGGCCGCCATCCAGTTCCGGCTATCGGATTTCACATACTAAAGCTGTCGATGTGTTAACCCATCGTCATCCAAGAACAGTCTGGCTTCTTCTTCATCTTCATCCGCCAGGTTTCACATAGTATAGCCGCCGTCGCCGCTGGTTTTTGTAACGGATGGGTGGGTTATGTTGTTTTCCGGCGAGATCCAGGAACTGTCGCTGTTTTTTTCAACCGCCTTCAACTGCCAAAGTTCAAAACACGCCGCCTCCAACCGCCGCATTCAACCGTCGGCCAGATCCAGAAACAGTTCACCGCCTGCCAGCACAGTCGCGGTTTTATGTGAGGCTGTTTTTTTTCTATATGTTTCTATTTAAATTGTGAATGAGGCTTTGGCAGGAGGGTTTTCCAGCAGCGGTTACAAACTTACAGTTCCGGCCAAACTGAGATTGTTTATATATGTGTGTTTTCGTTTACGTTTCCATATTGCACAAACTGAGATTGTGTATATATGTGTGTGTTTTCATTTTGTGGTGATTGTGTATATATGTGTGTGTTTTCATTTTGTGGTGACAGTGGATCAGAAAAAATCACCAGATAAAATGTCGAGAACTTTTTTTTTTTTGTTGGGATGCAATTGTAATGATGAATTTTTATTATTATTATTGTTTATAGTAGTGCACATGTGATCATAGATGAGCATATGTGATTTCCGGCAAGATTGTAGATGAGCATATGAGATTTCCGGCGAGATTATATTGTGTGAATAAGATTCCAACTTCAAAAATTCTATTAAATTATAGATGAGCATATGTGATTTCTGGCGACATTGAAAATTGTAAATAAGATTGCAACTTTAAAAATTCTATTAAATTTGGATGAGCATATGTGATTTCCGGCGAGATTATAGATGGGCATATGTGATTTCTGGCGAAATTGTAATTTATTAATAAGATTGAAACTTTAAAAGTTCTATTAAATTTGTAGATGAGCATATGTGATTTTCATTTAAATTGCACATGAACATGTGTGATTTCCGGCTAGATTACGATCACATGTGATTTTCCGACGAGATTGGATCATATGTGATCCCCTAAAATTAAGAAAATTTAAAATATGTTATATTTATTAAATTTTATAAAATAAAATCAAAAAAACAATTTTACTATTATACATTTGGTTAAAAGGGTTCCTAAATGTTTCTGACCTTTTAGCGATTCCTAAAGTAACTTTTCCATATATATATATATTACTTTTTAAAAATAATAACTAAATAAAAATCACAAAAAAAATGTTAAAATAACAAAAAAAAAACCTGGCCCAAAAAAATGGTCCAAAATTCAAAACAGCCCCAAAAAGAATTTGGGCGCAAAATTTAGTCTCAAATGTTTCTTATGGGAAATTAAAAAGGATACAAACAGGATTTGAACCTAGGTGCACACTGCGATAAAACCCACCGTCTGAAGGCCAAGTACGATAAAAGCCAGATTGAATCGGATTCAAACTTGAGACCTTTGATTTCAAATCCTTATCTCCATTTCCCATGCAAATCGAGCCAAACGTCGTTGGCAACCTTTTCTTTTAATTTAATGGATATAAATATGAAAGTTACAACCAATGAGCTCGTGGTCTAGTGGTCTAAGTGGATTTTTATTTTTATTTTTATTTTTTGGGAAACTTTTTTCTCTGTAGGTCTCCCGTTCAAATCCAAACATTGACGTTTAATTACTAACTTGAAGAAAACCAACTATTAACAACTAACATTTGCCGTTAAAAATAAATTTTGAAAGTTACAAGGCTATTTATATAATTTTGTTATCTAACAAATTAAAAATTCCAGTAATTATTAAAGGAATCATATTTCTTTTATATTCCTATGTAATAAATCATTGTATTCTAAAATGTGAAGCCAACATATTTTTTAAATTCCATCTTAATGACAAATTCCATTATAGCTTTTATTACTTCATTCCAAACACTACCTTCATTCAACAACTTCTTAACATTTCTTTTATGAGATTTTTGAAAAGGTTGAAGACAACCCTTGAATTTATCGGTTCCGTACTTATATAGCACAATAGCACATTAGTCAGGATGTCAGAAGGCCATGGGTATGGGCCCAATCTGTGACTAATCCAAAATCAGTCTAATATATATTTAAAGGCCCAATACACTAATCAAAATTCTCTCTCACTTTTTAAAGTTTTTTAGGCGCTAATCATTTATTTTTGGTGCAATGATGCGTTAATTACTTACTCCATCCGTTTCATTAGAAGTGTCTTATTTTGAATTTTTAAAGATTTTGTTTTTAAACTTTGACCTTAAATATATATTTTTTTGTTATATAATACTTGATGAAAATTATATCAATGAAAACACATATAAAACTCATTTAATTCATATAAATTTTATCAAGTATTATATAACATAAACAAAAATATTTAAGGTCAAAGTTGAAAAATAGATACTTTCAAAATTCAAAATATGACACATATAATGAGACGAAAGGAGTATCTTTTTTAATGGCAAATTTCATTAAGTCAACCAAATAACTAATGACATCCCAAACTAGTGATTAAACACTCATGTCCATGATTGAACTTGGACCTTCCTATTAGACTACTAAATCAAAAACTCATTGACGATGCGTTATTTAATTTAACTTTTAAATTCTAGAACCTAATCCATTATCGAAAATGTAAATCAATATTCAATCAATAAGTTAGGGATCACAATGGACATCCGATCCGGTGAGTATCTGTATCATCCATTTTTTGGTGGATATAGATGATTTAAATGAAAATGGATATAAATATGGATGACTAAATGTCATTCATGAAATATCTGTCTATCACCCGAAATAACTATATACACACATATTAAAAAATGTAAAATTATAAATCATTTACGATAAAAACGAATTTTTTATTTTTTTTAATCTTTAAATACATATAGATTTAGAATTTTCATGTTATATAAGGCTTATTCTAATAACTTTAACTTTTTTCACTAAAATGTCGATATGCCACAAAAATCATCAAAATCCTTAATACAACAATAAACATCAGGTTTTTATACATAACTAGCACTGATTACGTCTTATAGTTTTTATCCTATTGAAATTATGTTTTGATTGATATTTTTGTTAAGAAATGTTTTTGTTCCTACAATCCAACGAATATCTAGTTGACAGTGTCATCCAATATTGACAGTCTCATCCAATAAATATGAATGTGGATGATGAAATCCAATTTAAAATTTTAAATGGATATGAATACAAATGTAAATATGATTTCACCCGATCCATATCGATCTATTCCCATCCCAACAAATTACAATAAGTTAATGGAAATTATATGAGATATGGCAAATCCTGAAAATAACAATGCTTAATTTACACATTCAAAGTCCACTAACAACTATATTAAGGTTTCTTTCATATTGAACTACTTCTACTTGCTTGAAATAATATACCGTAACTTCTATTATTATGAATTGAAATACAAAGTAATCTCTTTTAGTGGCGAATCTATGAACAAAGGACCCATATCTGGATTACTTGGGAGTATTTGGATTAGGATTTATTATACAAAAATTAGTTTTCAGGCCCGTCCGATGGACGGGTGGTTTTTAAAAAATGGTTTATAGGTATTTGTTTCAGTAAATGGGGATGTTATTATAACATAAATGATATTCACATTCATAACATAATCATTTTTATAACACATTGAGCAATCATATAACTTAAAAAATATTCACATTCACATCACAAAGTTATGGCCTTATCGCTCATTTAAGCCCATAACTTCAAGTTCACAATCTTATACTCCATTCATCAAAAAACATTGTCCACGAAATATATTTTTGGTTAATAATGAACCATGAATAAATGATAGTCACTATCAATATCTCCACCTTTTGACTTATTAACAACTCCAATAAAATGATAACACTCTTATAAGAGAAGTGATACTTGTACCAATATTATTGATAAATTTACCACACAGTACAACTTTTATAGCACACTGTACAGGTTAGTAAAGCAAATATGTGATAAATTTATCAAAACTTGATATACAAATAACACTTTTCAAAAACTTTTAATTTATAAATAACACATTTAAACTCGTATTTCTTATGTTTATTATATTAAACATACACGTCAACGAGTCAACGACTAAAATAAAAACGTTGACATTGATAGGCTCCGGTGACGGGTGTCACACACATCAAAACATAGTTTCCGTATTAACGTCTTTTAACGATCATGTGGTTCTCTTACATATGTTGGGTTTGGGAATTACTTGGGAGGTTACTTGGGGAATGTAAAACATGTATACTACGTTGATATTGACGTGTGACGATATATGTGATGTGTGATTATTGATTGGCTTGTACACATAGTACACTAGACTTGAATTGCCATGTCACGTTGCACGCTAGTGCCCTAATGTCTAAATGACGAATTAATTATTAATGATGTGATGTTGATTTATGACGAATAGATGATTAATGACGAAATGACGAATTGTGACGATTTAATTAGTCGAGTATAAACTGTGACGAAAAGTGTTAAGCTTAACTCATGCTAGTCCTTTGGACTAGTGTGTTATGCCGATCACCCAGGGGTAGTCATGATATTTCCCGAGTGACCCCATATGTGACGAATGAGTATTCCATCTGGTGTGATCTACCAAACTATGACGAATGAATACTCCTGGATTGATTATGCCTATCTGTAACGACGCCGATGAATCACCGAAATGTTAACCCATCATGTCGGATGTGAGGTTCCATGCTGGTCTTTTGACCGCCTACACAACCCTCATCCTTGTGACGATTTCATATAAATTTTTGAATCCATTTTTGTTTGTTGTGGTTAGTGATTTCTTTTATAATAAAATTTGATTGGAGTTTAGACTACTTTGACCGGTTTATACCTGGTCCGATCTGGCTCATCTGGTTCACTCCAATTTGATCCGGTTCCAAACCAGCTCGAAAACCACCACCCGTAAACCAAACTGTTGCAAAAATCCGGTCCGAAAGGTAGCAATTTCAATTCAAGGAGCACACTTTTTTTTATTATATCAATAAGATACATTATTATCTGACCTAATATTTGTTGTTAAATATCTTTATTCGCTGTAATGTGATATCTAAAAAAACCAAAGATTTAAAATATCAGTTAAAAATAGCGCATGCAATCATGACAAGTGTTGTTATTGAGAATCAATACAATGGAGTATCGACCATATCATATTCATCGACACTCGATAAAAGCTACTTGAAAATGACAACATAATACTCGTAATAGAGAAGTCCTTGGAAAATACTCGTCACCGCCGCATTGCATGAATAACCTGTTAATATATATATATATATATATATATAGGATAGGGTTAACGTGAGAACTACAAATATGGTGAGAACCCCTATTTCCCTTCCCTCTTTTCCCTTTTTGTTATGGTTTTTATTTATTTTTATTTTTTTATTTTTTTTAATAAAAACTCATTCCAAAAAAAATAATTTCAAAAAAATAATAAAAATTTCTATGGGTTATGGGTTATGTGTTGAAAACGGATGGAGACGGTACGGGCGTAGCCCTTAGTCGAACGGCTACGCCGTTCCGGGGGGCTTCGCCCTTACCGGTCGTAGACCTTAAGGCATTTATAGAGGGGTTGGAAACCGGACGCATTTGAAAATGGTTTGGATTTAATGGGCGACGATCCAAGAAACGGTGGTAACAATGGGAAGGAGTAATAATCTGTTTGGTTGAGATGATGTCCTTGACGATTCGTTAATAAAGCCATTATCCATTATGGCTGATGACATGCATGAATGTTTAAATAAATGAATGTTACTGGTTTAAAATTTAGTATTAATCACTTTGTGTTTGTTAAATAACATTTATCCATATTTCATACAAAGTTTAAAGTATGTGATGGATAGATAGTACGATATGTTTAAAGTTTGACTAGCATTGTACTCGCGCAATGCGGCGGCGGCGGTGTGGTGGTGATGGCGACTGGCGGTGATGGCGGCGACCGTTGGTGGTGGTGGCGGACTGTTGGTGGTGATGAGTGTAAATAATTGATGTAAATGTAATTGATATAAAGGGATAGTGGAGATATTATATATCAACAAAGCACATGGCCTCATTCTACAGTGGATCTGAGAGAGCCTTCTACTGTAGTCTTCTACTGTAGCACAACACTGTAGCTTCTTTTTTTCTTTTTTTTTCATTTTTTTTTAATATGTTTTTTTTAAAGGCACATGAGCTTATCATGGCACAAACAGTGGGAAGAAACGTGGCAGCACCATAACTTTAGGATTTGCTGCTTGGTGTCTTAACCACCCAAGTAAGCTAATTAAAATGATGATTTAACCTCTGCACTCACAGATTCATCATCGTCATCTGCTATTCTTCCATCTTTTGCTTCTTATCTTCATCAGCACTTCTTTCAAGCAAATGATAAAAGGTATATCTATATCTATATATGTATGTATATGTATATATATTTCTGGGTTTTCAATTAGGGTTTACAAATTTTGAATTTCATGATTCAAAATTGATAATTTAGACCTAATTTTTTCTGGAATATCAACCTGTGTGGAATGCTGGTATGTATTTTGTCATTTAACATCCTCTTTTGCTTTTTGAATTTTTGTAATCTTCAATATGTTTTTAATCCTTATGTTGATATAGTTTTTTTAATTTGGTTCCATCCACCTTCGTTATTTCTTTCTAGCATAATTATAATGATGGTGATTTTTATTAGTTAGCTATGTTTTTAATCCTTATGTTGATATAGTCTTTTAATTTGGTTTCGTCCACCTTCGTTATTCCTTTCTAGCAGTGGCGGATCCAGGAATTTCTAAGGTGGGGGCACAAAAACTTACCTTAGACCGTTAGCCGCAATTCTGCAGCAACATAAAACATATCAATCA
Source organism: Asclepias incarnata (assembly GCA_025447715.1). Classification (NCBI taxonomy): domain Eukaryota; kingdom Viridiplantae; phylum Streptophyta; class Magnoliopsida; order Gentianales; family Apocynaceae; genus Asclepias; species Asclepias incarnata. The sequence continues at coordinate 15,069 of JAOEHQ010037051.1, read as the reverse complement.
ATCGCAAAACAGCTAAACAGCAATTCTGCAGCAATTCTGCAGCAAAACAGCAAGTGATCAACAAAAACAGCATTAAAAATCAGCAATTCTGTAGCAATTTTGCAGCAAAACAGCAAACAGCATTAAAAATCAGCAAAACTGCACAAAAAACAGCAAGATTACAGCAAAAAAAACAAAAAACAGCAAGATTACAGCACAAAAAACAAAAAACAGCATGATTACAGCACAAAAAACAGCAACTAAACAGAATGTAAGCAGGATAAAAAAGCCCAAAAAACAACGTTTTTCATTAAAGTGATAAAAAAAAGCTCAAAAAACAACGTTTTTCAACTTCAGAGGCATTTTTTTTAGCGAACAGCAACTTCTATAGTGAACATATCTAAGAAATGAAATATTGTTACAATAGTTTTCTCGACTTTAATAATCAGATAAGTCTTTGTTTATTATCTCCATCACAAAAAGAATCCACATTAGATTTTTGAGTATGATATGAGTTTTTCTTAAATTCAAAACCAACTAGTTACTTAAAATAGCCACATGTTGGAGATGCAATATCCCAGAGTTCAAATGGACAAATGACAACTTTGTAATTGGAAAACAGCTTGTTTTTTTAAAGATCAAGTCGACTCTTTCTTCAAAATGAGGGAGTACTAGATGTGACAAAATTGTTCAATTTAAGATGTGATTAGTTATGCAGTCCCCATCGCTTCAACTAGTAGAACAGTAAGCTATCCTTAAAATTATGCAGAATTAATCATCTTTTATCGATTCGTGCTTATTTACATAACTTTCTCAACATGGGATGTAATATCTCTGATCAACTTCAAGTAATAATGAGGCAATGAAGTCAATTCAAGTAGCATAGTATTTTTCCATGATCCTAACTCCTAACAAAACAATTAAACAAGTATAACTAATATATAATTCAACAAAAATTCACAAATTGCATATCATTACTAGTTATCCCACAATCCCATAATTCAACTAATTATACCCTAATAAATAATAATTACAGTTAAATAGCTTTAACATAAAAAAAGAAAAAAGAAAAAAAAGAGTTAGGGTTTAGAAAATTTACCTTTGAATTCAATGTTGTAATGAAAAGGGGGTATCCAATAATCCAAGCTAAAGGAACGAAAATAAAGGGGTATCCAATTTTGGAAGAGAAATATCACTTTTGGAGGGAAGACAATGCTTCTGGCTTCGTATCGTGAATCACTGAATCAGTGAATTGTATAAGAATAATTAGGAATGGATGGCTTGTAGGTTTTTGGTTGTAGAAAATAAAGGGGCTGAGTTCTCAATTGTTTGGGGCCTAAACATAAAAAAAAAAAAAATTACATTGGGCTTTTTTTTTCAGGGTGGGCCGTTCCCCCCCCCCTAGTAGAACTGTGCATCCGCCACTGCTTTCTAGCATAATTATAATGATGGTGATTTTTATTAGTTAGCTACGATTATGATGATCTTTATTAGTTAGCTGGGATTTGTTTATAACTTTATATATATGCAATTTTTAATTTTTGACATTTTAACCCAGTACAGTATTCATTTTCTGTTATAACCATTGACTTAATTTTTGCTTATTGTTGTATACCTATTTTTTTTTTTTAGTAACATATTATTCAATGCTCTTACTAATTGCTGCTTCTATTGCTGAACAGATACTTTCTACATTTGGTACCCTCTTCCATCGTTTACTCTAGGTAAGTAGGATTAAGGTATTTTTTTATTTCCATCCTTTACCTGCACTATAGTTTCACACGTCGTTACATGTATGTAATGAAATGACCCGTAAGCGTAAGCTAGACGTTACTACTAACCAACTTGGGGAAAGTCCGCGTATTCATCATTCTCGCAGGTTATCACAACTTATAGATTCAGTTACCTCTAACAAAAATCCTTTGCCTGGAGACGTTAGTCGTTATGAATTTGGAGATACTTCGTGTGTTCATCATTCTCGCAGGATATCACAACTTATAGACTCCGTTACCTCTAACAAAAATGCTTTACCTGAAGACGTTAAGCGTTATGAATTTGGAGATACTTTGCGTGCTCATCATTCTCGCAGGTTATCACAACTTACAGATTCCGTTGTCTCTAACACAAACCCTTTGCCTGAATACTTCGACAATGGAGATTGCGACTGCGTATGTGAACATTGTGGCGCACTTTTCTGGTTTGCAGAGAGGGTTTTATATGCATCTACAAATTCATCCCCTAAATATAATAAGTGTTGTAAAGCTGGTGTTGTCCAATTGCCTTTTCCTCTTCATCCACCACCTGCCATTAAACAGCTATTCTCTGATCCTCATTTCATGGAAAATATTAGAGCATACAATAACATGTTCTCCATGACATCTTTTGGAGCTCAAATTGATAACACTATTAATGATGGTCGTGGACCGTATGTGTTCAAAGTCTCGGGTGAGGTTTCACATTGGATAGGCTCATTGTGTCCTACAGATGGTGAAAGTCCACGTTTTCTGCAGTTATACATCTATGACACAACTAATGAGGTCTCAAACAGGCTGCGGTTTTTCGGCAACTCAGATCATGGAAAACTTTCGGAAGATGTTGTAACACGTCTAAGTGATACCCTGAATTCATGCAATGAGTAGATATTTGCAATTGCTCTAATTATGAACCAAAAATATAATTAAAAGTTGCACCAAGCACCATGACTAATAACAGTGTTTGCTAATTGTATACAATGTCACTCCTAATGTTTGTTTTCTTTCAACTTATATCAATTTCTCTTGGTACATGTGCAACCTAACAACAGAGAGTTCAAAATTGGTTAATGGGCACACACCCATCCGTGTAGACATAAGATTATTTTTGATATTGTATTAATTTATATAATGCTTTTATATTTTACTTTTTTGTTACCGCCGCGAAGCGCGGGGTAAATTACTAGTTTTATACCAAGACATGACAATACTAGGCCAGTGGCATGCCGATCAATACCATCAAAAGAGGGAAGGGAAAAAAAAATATACTCCCAACGTTCACTAACATCGGTGTGAGTACCACACCGATTTTGAGGAATTTGGTTTACAAATTTCGGTACCAGAAGCAAGGGGGTGAGCGTCATGCATACCGAATTTTGGTACTACATAACTCACCGATAAGACTCCCCTCACACTAATAAATAAATATTCTCATATCTTCACTGAAGTGTGAAGCAATGAAAGTGGACAATTCTATTTTTTCTTAATCCTAACATTAGTTTTGCAACCACCTAATGCACTTAATAGCAACAACATTGAATACATTGATTTTCTAGCTATTACATTGTTGATATCAATATTATTATTTTATACAAAAGAGAACGAAAACAATACATGGTTCGATGCACACATATTTGACTTATCATGTATATATAGACTAATAATGCTAATATTTATAAGATTAAAATGTATTTTTAATTATAAAAATGACATATATAGATTAAGATTAGAAATTGTGTTTTTAATCATATAATACATAGAATAAACGTATCTACATATCAAGACATAAGTTTTAGTTGTAATTGATTGTATTTGTACATAAAGGATATGTGTAATACTTAATAGGGATAGATTGTTTTGAAAGCACCACCAGATTCCAGTTACTAACATGAAGTATCGGTTGAAAAACATATATGTTAAGTATCTATTTTTCTATCGACACTGTATGTTAATGTTAACTAAGATGTATGTTTATGTTAATAGTAACTATTAACATATATCTTAGTAACTAAGATGTATGTTAGCGTAACTAAAATGCATGTCAGTAGTAACTACTAACATATATCTTAGTTAACATTAACATGTATCTTAACTTCATCCCTACCATTCATGGTGGAGCCATGACAGTAAGGAGAAGAGAGACGCTACCATTAAAAAAAAAAGCCTTTGCACGATTCACAAGAAAACACTTCGCGCCATAACCTTCCCCTATATATAGATAATAAAATATATATATATATATATATATAGATTATATATGTAGGTTAAAAAAATGTTTTTAACTCTATATAATTATCTTTAATAAAAGATGATATATAACATGATATCTTTAGGGGGTGTTTGGTAGGAGGGAATATAGAGAATGAAAATGTAATAGAGAATGAAAATAGTAGAAAAAAGAATGAGTATTTGGAAAGAGAATAGATTATGTCGTTTGGTACAAACAGAGAATGAATATAAGATAAATACAAAATTTATAATTACAATTAATACATATAACATCATCAAAACAATTTTTTTTTTCTTTTTCATTCTCACCCATTCTCTACAATTTATAAAGAATGAAGAGAATGAAAATCATTCCCACTTCTCCATTCTCATTTCCATTCTTTAGTGCCACCAAACAAATGAAGTTTTTTTTATTTCGTTTTTCCCTTTTTCATTCCATCGTACCAAATATCCTCTTAGGACGGTTGGATTTTTCTCATTAACTACTTAACCAACCATTAACTTTTCTAGAAATCTAACTAATATAATTTTTTCTTTTATTATTTCTGGTTAAATACTTTTTAAAACTACTATTTTGTTTGGCTTAAAAACTCCTCTTTTCTTTCTCACTATTTCCATTCATAAATTGATATCTTTTATTTATATAACTTTAATATTTACTTATAAATAAATATACACTAATTTGTAAAACTAATATCACTCTAAAGTAAAAACAGGCTATAAACAAGATTAGGTCATTTTAGGCCCCCAAAATTTAATTTTTTTTAACATTCCCAACCAGAATTTTTGAACCATTTTAATAAGGTTATATTCTTTGAATCCAAATATGTAATTTATTCTAATCTAATATATAACTAAAATAGAATCCAAAGAAACACGTTTTACTACTAGAACTCTTCTTGAAACTATGCTAGTTAGCTTTTAGACAATGATTCTAACGCGGCTGGTTAAGTCATGAGGTTTTTCCCCCAAATACAAGTTCGAGCCTTGGCTGACGTGTTTTAATGAAGTTTTTTTTTCCAAGGAATCCACTCTATGTGGCGCATGTCTTGTTAAGACAATGTAATCGACACTTAATGGTCTCACCTTTGTATGATGAGTTAGCATTGATTCGAAACACTTCGTTTAAATTATAAGTAATGGGTAAACTAATGATCCTTTGTCTTCTTTTATGATGTGTTCTCGAGTTGTTTTATAAGGGAAATGAAATGAAAAGAAGATGATAAAATAAAAAAGAAAGAAACAAGTTTCTTTCATTTTGAATCATCCTAAAAACAGGATAATAATTTTTACACTAAAATCTATTAGATTTTCCATTCGTTTTGCTTTCCTTCTTAAAAAAACTAAAAATAACAATATATTTTAAAATTTCTTCAAATCGTTTCTTTTTTATCTTAAATAATACCCAAAACGTAGCCCTTAAATTTTATTAAGTTTTGTTTGTGCCTACTTACATAAAACGGGCTTTTAACAAAATGGCCCAAACACCACTTAGTCACACAACAAGTTAAACAAAACCGATGGCTCCGAAGGCGAAATCGAAACCGGCGGCGCGACCGGCGCCGGCAATCGCCATTGAAGATCTATTCACAACTCTTAGTCGACATATACAAAGGTCTGATGAATATGAACAAGCCGTCAAAATCGCAGATCAAGGTATTTATAAAAAGTATCTAATTCATTTCCTTTTTTTCTTAAATAAATTTATTCTATTTATTGATGTAATTAAATTTTTACTGTTTTACAGTTTTAGAAATAGCACCTGGTGATGAAGATGCAATTAGGTGTAAAATTGTGGCTTTGATTAAAGATGATAAGATCGATGATGCCCTTTCTGCTATTGTCTCCTTCTCAAAAAAGTTTCCTATCGATTTCGGCTTTGTTAAGGTATATATATATATATATATATATATATATATGTATATGTATATGTATATGTATTGAATTACTGATTAATGATATGTGTTATTGATTTGAATATATTTATATAGTGTGGAGCTGTTTTTAGTAATGTGATTTTGATGCATTTGCGCTGAGAGTATGTAAAATGTATGTTTGTACGATTGTGATTTACTCGATAATGTTATATTGTTATGTTTGCAATTATGTTTCGGGTTGATGGACTAGCTAGTAAGCGTAGGGAATATTATATAGTGATCCTGGAGATAATTAGTTAGCCGAAGAGGGGTTTTGATCTCATGGGAAATAGTGTCACACTGTCACGTTGTGTTGAAAACAGAATTATTTAATAGACCTAATTTGAGTAAGATATTTTAACATCCGAGTATAAATGACCGCTAAGACTGGATGGAATTCACATCACAGAAAAAGCTCCTACGCCTTTCTTGATCCACCAAATGCCTAGAAAAGCTATATACAATAAAGAGATCGTAATATGGGTTATATTTAGGCTGAATGAAGGTGTATCAGCAGCATACAAGTGTAATGGAAACTCCCCATTGTCATAGGCTGTATTGAGAAGTTGCATTGTTGAATTTGACCCTTTTTTTATTATAAGAAACTACATTTTAAGGTAGCTATCAGTTCTCAGCAGTTCCATTCTTTCTCACCGTCCGTAGTAGCCTAGTAACTCTATTACATTCATAAGGCCGCTACATAAGAGTAATTGTGAACTAGAAATATGACAGGAGTTTTGAAAGCCGTTTTAGAAGCTAAGGGAATCTATATCACCAAATAGCACTAATACCCATTTGGAGTCTTCTCCATGGCAGTCCTCTGCTATCAGCCCCAATTGAAGTAATTGACAAGTTCCTATATGGGCTATAAAGCCATTTACCAATCCCAGTAATGCAACAATGGAGAAAAATCTTAATATAAGACAGCAACATCAAAGAAACAACCCAATCGGTGATAGTTATCATGCTTAACACACTCTGAAAATTTCTATCTACTAAAAATCAGACCAGTATGCAGTTTCCACTGCCACCAACGATGTTATGCAGTTTCTACTGCCACCAACTATTTCCCTTCTAGACCTTAGACAAAATTATCTATATAGCCAGATTGCCAGAAGATCATATCAAAAGTATAAGTGGTAGCTCTGTCTAGACTTCATTAAACTTGAACATACAAGTTACAAATGGCTTTTATTAAAGGCATGCAATATATTTCAAATGAATGCCCGGAGATCAGTATGAGTTATGACTTTTGCCTGCACAAATTTGGTGTGTGATGTGGTTAATGACTTAATGTTGCGATGAAAAAGACTGTGACAATCAATATGTGGGCTAATGGAGTAATGGAATGTGATCAGAGTGTTGGATACCAGTTCGTGCAATGTAATCCAATAATATTACAACTTATATAATTAATATTAGGTTTTCAGTGGTTCTTCTTATGTGCTCGTAATATCTACCCATTGGACATTTAATAATTACTGTAAGAACAAATCAGCACCACCCTTATAAGCTGGTTATAACTCCCTTCCCCATTATATTGAACAGTAAAGGCCACTATCCTTCTCCCCCCTGTATCTCGATACCCATTCTCATCCTTGTATGCTAATGGCGACTCTCATTTATGCCCCATCCTCAGATTACAACCCAGCCCATACGACCATAACAAACATTTTTCTGCTCCACCCAATACCATACCCACCAGACATACGCTCTCTTGTTTTTGTTCCAAACCATAAGCTTGACCTTGACCACCCCAATTGTTTGATTGCAGAGACCTTAACTGATCTATTCCTACATAGTAATAGTCTCCTACTCCTAGTTCTTTCTGCCCCTAAATTAAATAGTAGTTGCAAATAATAATTTTGAGTGATGCTCCATATGGAGTTTATTCAAGAGTGCAACTTTTACAGTTCTCTCTCCACAAGAAAAAGATCAATTTGACCCATCCTTTCAACTGGCACCACATCTCCTTTACATAATATTACTAAAGAACCATGATCATGTGAATCATTAGTGTACTTACAAAAAGCACAAATCAGCTCCTTCTGTCCAGTCAATACTTAATATTCAGTAGTTTTAATTTGAAGTTTATCATTTACGGCCAGCCACATCACAACGGTATTCTGAGGAATTTACTGTCAACAACATACTAGCTCTTTTTGAAATTTTAAAGAAACTTATATAAACATTTGCCATTTGATAGTTCTCTATGTATGCTTGTATGTGTTACCATTACAAAAAATTTGTATCTATAGCCATCCTTTACTTCTAGAGTTTCTGAATCAATTTTTTTGCCTGTATTGTTGCGTCTCTTTTTTCCACTTGATGGTCTATAAACAGGCATACTGCTTATACAGACAAAATAAGTTAGATGATGCTTTGGAATCCCTGAAAGGCCTAGAAAAAGACTCTGCAACAATGCTGTTAGAGTCGCAGATTCTATCTCGTCAAGGAAAGATGGATGCTTCTGTGGATATATACCTAAAGCTCCAGAAATCAAAAATAGAGTCACTGGAGATAAATCTCGTTGCTGGTTTGGTTTCAGCTGGGAGGGCCTCTGAAGTTCAAGGAGTTATGGATGCCATGCGAGTTAAGGCAACCAGCAACTTTGAGCTGGCTTATAATACTGCATGTTCATTGATTGAAAAGAACAAGCTCTCGGATGCTGAGCAACTCCTACTGTCAGCCCGAAGGTAGTTTTTTGCTGTTAAACACATAGTTTGCATCACGTATTGGTGACAAAAAACATGTGAAACTAGGTTGAATGCGAAGTAGATTGCATACATATTCAGTTGTTCAAGAAGTCATGTTATAAATAATTAGCGCATCACATTCATATGTAGTCGCCTACTCGCCTGTAGTATTGATCTTCGGAATTTGGATAATTTTGTCTCGATTAGAAGTCAATGTAAGGTTTAAAAGTGAGGCTAATGGATCATTTTGTCTTGCTTGGTGTTTGTATTTGGGAGTAAAGCCGAGGCCAATGCGGCCCAAGCTGGGGTTTCTTTTTTGCTTGGTTTTTTTGGCCTATTTGATCTAGATTTTCTTTTTTTTTTTTATCTTAAATTATATATATGGCATGTTGTATGTGTGCGTACATATATTGTAATCTTTTGATACTGTAATAGAATCTCCGGGTTGGGTGCCCTGTTTTTTTTTTTTTTTTGTATAAAAAAAGCTTTAAAAGTGACTTGTACCATTTTAGTTTTCATGCTTTAGTTCCTTCTTATTCTCGTTATGGCCTATAGGCCGTCGTTATTATGTATGATGCATAGAAATGTACAAGATAAACTCACTAGATTTTGATATAATCTTTGACAGAATTGGTCAGGAGATATTAATGGATGAAAATTTACCTGATGATAAAATAGAGATCGAGTTGGCACCCGTAACAGTGCAATTGGCCTATGTACAGCAGGTAAGAAGCAGCATATAAAGTTCCTATTATCATACTCACAATCATGATTCATGAACTAAATCAGTGCTTTTACTTCAGCTGTTGGGAAAAAAACAAGAAGCCATTGCATCTTATACAGACTTTATCAAGCGGAACTTGCCTGACGAATCTTCAAATGCAGTAGCAATTAACAATTTAATAGCATTGAAGGGTCCTAAAGATATTTCCGATGGCCTAAAGAAGCTTGATCGTTTGATAGAAAAGAACAGTGTAGATCAAAGCTTCAAACTTGTACCTGGATTAGAGTTGAAGCTTTTACCAAAACAGAAGGAATCGATTTACATCAATCGAATGCTATTGCTACTCCATTCAAACAAGATATACGAGGTCATAATAACTAGTTTTTTCCTTCCAATTTTTTTCTATTTTATCTCTTGTCACTGGACATTGATTTATTGATGAAACTCAACAGGCTCGAGAACTTGCTGATGCGTTGCCACAAATGTTTCCTACCAGTGTGACACCTATACTCCTTCAAGCTGCTGTCTTTGTCAGAGAAAACAAGGCAGTAAAAGCTGAAGAAATACTAGTGAAATATGCAGAGAAGTTTCCTGAAAAATCAAAGATCCTTTTGCTGGCCAGGGCACAGATTGCAGCGGCTGCAGGGCATCCTCAGGTTGCAGCGGAATCTTTATCTAAGATACCCGATATTCAACACATGCCTGCTACTGTAGCCACTCTTGTATCTCTCAAAGAACGTGCTGGAGACATAAGTGGTGCTAGTTCTGTGCTCGATTCTGCTATTAATTATTGGTCAAATGCCATGACTGAAGAGAGTAAGCTAAGTGTTATCATGCAAGAGGCCGCAGCTTTTAAGCTTAAACACGGGCAAAAAGAGGAAGCATCACAACTCTATGAAAAGCTTGTGAAAAGCCATCATAGCATCGATGCGTTAGTAGGGCTGATACAAACGTCTGCTAATACCGATGTCGAAAAGGCAGAAACTTATGCGAAACAACTGAAACCTCTTCCTGGTTTGAAATCTGTCGATGTAAATGCCTTGGAGAAAACATCTGGTGCAAAACACGTTGAAAACGGGTCCCACTTGGCGAACAACACTGAACCTCATGAAACAAAAAGTAAGGATAAAGCAAAGAAGAAAAGGAAAAGAAAGCCAAGGTACCCTAAAGGGTTTGACCCGGCTAACCCCGGTCCACCACCAGATCCAGAGCGATGGTTACCAAGAAGAGAGAGATCTAGCTTCAGGCCAAAGAGGAAAGATAAGAGGGTGGCTCAGATTAGAGGATCTCAAGGTGCAGTGAGTAAAGAGACCGCTAATAGTGGAAACACGAAATCAAGCCAATCGTCAAACGCAAAAGCACCTTCGAGCAGTGCGCCTGCAGTACAACCCAAGCCTTCTTCAAAATCCTCCAGGAAGAAATCCAGAAATTGAGAGAGTATGTCCTGTTTTCTGAATTTAATTGGGTAAGTTGTGAAATTTTTTACTCTAGACTAATAATATTTTCAAGGCCGTTCCAACATGTTTCTTAGAGGTGTGTTTAGATTGTTTTCTGGTGGTGTTTAGCCATCAATGAGCAAAAGGCTGGACATGTTATACTGTTTAATGACTTCTGTAATATTACCATTTCATTGTGTTATGTCTCATTGTCTCTTCACTGTTTTGATAAACGTATAATCATCATGTGTTGATCAATAACATTACAACTGTGATAAAACTTTTCTCATGTTTTCCTGTGGGACTGGTCGGTGGGAGATTGATAATGGGTCGGTTGTCCATTGAAAATGAAACAAAATGGTTTGACATGGTACTAGAAAGAAACATAGGAGTGTTGTTTGTGTTCTCTTGGAATCTCATGCCAACTTTACCCTGTAGTTTTAGGAAGAGTCAAGAATCGGTATAGTTCTTGGACCTGTACCATTTGTCTAGCAGCTACTTATAGTGATCCCCCCTGAGATATAAATACCACTCGAAATAATCCCGAATCAGTACGTATCTTTGTGCGTCGACCATCAAAACGCTGATGACACATAGAAGGTTAGATCATTATAAGAATTATAAGCCAGGAAACTGTTTCGACCATCATGGCACCCACCTTTTGTGGCAACTTCTTTGTCAAGATGATTGGCTGATATGATAACTTCTTTTGCTTTGTCTGTAATCTTGTTTAAATCTTGGTCTGTACGAACTCATTATTTTAGTGGATTTTCCATTCATTATATTATAGTAGAGAACCAATCCATCAATAGATGGAGTAGTACCCGTTACCAATGCAGCTTGGGCCTACATGTGAGACACGGGTTGTATCGATTCTTAAGGATGTCCAAATCATGTGGGTATGAGTGAGATATTTTACCGGCATCATAACCCTTATGGGGAGGGTTACCTTTTTTATATTATAGTACAGAAAATACTAACATTGGAAACAAGATCCTGAAAAACATAAACTTCTGGTATAACTTTATTAATGAAAGTTTACGTGTACGTAAGCTTAAAGACAATATACCCATTATGAAAGGGGTACCTAGAGTCAAAAACATGGTAACAAATTGTAAATGCACACAAAACCAGCGTTTTCCCAATAGCAACTTCAAATTCGAGCTTTAGGATATATCAAAAAATATTATTGTCACACCCCGTTAAAACAGAAACACGAGGTGTATAGTAAATAGAATACATGGGGAAGGGTTATTTGAGAATCCTTAAAAAAAAAAGAACAAAAGAACCAATTTGGACCACACATCTCATCACTTATTTTCTCTCCTCCCTTTCATCTAATTCATTCAAAATGTTTTATCTCAAAAACCGTACATCGTTAGAAAAAAAAAAAGTATGGGTAGTCTTAAAATTTCGTCCTCTTTCAATAGAGATGCGACTCGATATACTTTTGACAACTTTTTAAGTTTCGTTTTTTTTTTATGTATTTACACATGTGTAAGTTATATACCTTACACATGTGTAAGTTAACCGAAAATTGTGTTTCGAAGCGGGCTCCGCCCTTAAGGGTATTAATAAAGGGTAGCTGATGTGGATGATAGGTCATACGAGATGATAGGTCATAGGGGGTGATAGGTCATAGGGGGTGATCGGTGATGGGGTGATCTACCTGACGGGCTCCTCTTTAGCCGTTATGGCTCCGCCATGGACTGACGAGCTTCGCCCTTGGTCACCATGGATTGACGAGCTCCGCTTTTAGCCATCATTATTGCGTAGATATCATCATTTAAGGGTTTTTAAATAACCCTTCCTCTATATATATATATATATAGTTCAACAAAATGGTTTTAGAATGCGGAATTAACAAGACCCCTTAATTTGCAAAACTCAACTATATATATATATATATATATATATATGGTATGTTTGGCACAAAATCTTGGAGCTGGGGCTGTGGTTAGGGGCTTGGAGCTGGGGCTTGGGGCTGTGACTAGGAGTTGGGGCTTGTTTTTCAACCCTCCTTACCCAAGCTTTTATTTTAAAGACCTTTTGGGGCTTATAAGAGCTTTTTGGGGCTGTGACTTTTTATCTCAAATGCATATCCAAACAGGATTACTATTTTAAAAGGAGTTTTTTTTAAAAAAAAAAGCTTGGGGCTTTTAAGCTCCTAAAAGCCCCTAAAAGCCTCCCGCCAAATAGTCCCTATATAGATAGATGAATGAGAATTACCTTGGATGCAATGGAGAGCAAGAAAATCCAACTTGAAATTTATGGAATGTATTCTATCATACCCAACCCCAAGCGCATAGTGTTAAAAGTTTCATTTTTCAAGGCTTTTATAAAAATGTCAGCAACATTTTTGGTAGTATAAACTTTTTCTATAACTACGTTGCCTTTTTGCACATTATCTCGCAAAAAGTGATGTCTAATTTCAATATGTTTAGTTCTTGAGTGTAAAACCAGATTTAATCAAAATAACAAGTTACTTACATACAATGCACACGATCTTAGTTATTTCCTACTATGAACATTCGGTCATAGTTCTTTACATCCCCAAAAACTAATCCCAAATATAAAAGAGAATAAGTAGGTTACACAATATGTTAAATTTTAAAGAATTTAAAAGGATTATTAGTTAAAGTTGAAGTTTGGCATCATAACTTTTTAACCTGGTAGTGATAAATCTATAACATCTTTTATCCATCTACAACAACTATATGTATGTTAATGCATATTATACAACTGTGTAAAGTAGTGATTGTTGTGAAAGGATAAAATGTATTGTGAATTTATCACTACCCTTTTAACTCTCACTCATTTCAATCAATCTTTTTATGTCACTTCAATTTTACCTTTTTCAACTCTCATTCACATATTTCTAGGCACACTCAACCCTCCCATCATCATTACTTTTTTTTTTTATATTTATTAATTTTTTAAACTAAAAACATAATAATAATAATAATAATAATAAAACTTTATAAGAAACATTTATTTTATGGTAGTTTTTAATATAACATAAAACTTTAGGGTTTAAAATAAAAATTAATAATAATAATAATAATAAATAATAAAAATGATAATTAAATTACTAGATGACAAAAGTAGTCATCTTCTTCATTGAAAATTGCCGGTCGGAAAAACGAATACAAAAAAAAAAGTAGGCATCCTCCAACCCACAAAAAAAATATATATGTATATATATATATAAACAAATAAAAAAGAAAACACTCCAACGGTCGGATTTTGTGTGTTGTAGAGCACGGTTTCGCGACCCTCACTTCTATAACCCGCGCCAAGCCATTTAGTGGGTGATGCCAACCTAGGAGTATACATCATTTCTCTATTTTAAAAGATAGACAATGATATATTCTTTTACAAAAATCATCCTAACAATATGATCATGACACTTGATAAAATAAAAAGATCCGACGATTGGTCGAGCGAATAAGTCAACTTCAAAGTGGATTTGTTGTGCGAAGAGTGCGTTATGACCTGTGGTCGCCTGCCTGGTGGGGGCGGCTCCTCCGTTGTGGGTAAACTGGAAACCCGGCTCTACGAACCGGAGGAAAAGCTACACAGCAGTAGTAGGGGAGTTAAGACCGAAGCTTTTTGTAGTGCGTTTTGTCTTGATTTCCGATTGATGAACAAGAACGAAAATGGAATTCTTGTATTTTCTGACTCGCCCCCGGCTATGTGTCCTTTGAACCCTTCGCCCTCCCTTCACCAGTGGAAGCAAGCACACCTGGCAAGCTCCTCCAGTTCGATTATGATTCTTGACGTGACTTATTATACACTAACCAAATGAAAGACAATCGATTATCTACCGAAGAAGATAGAGAGTCCTACATACAAAAAAAGGTCACAAATAGAGTTAAACCAAGTAAAGGGAGGATCACCTGAGCGAATTGACCGAGGGGACTTCACTTATCCGAACCGAACGATAGCGGCTTAAAGCTAAGAGATTACAAGAGAATTAATTGATTACATTTGTCATACAGTAATGATATTAGAAGAATTTTTAGGAGGATATATCATTTTCCTTAAAAGATAAATGATAAAGTTAGTATTAAAATTACCCGTCGATTTAAAAAATCTTTAATATATTATTAATAATTATTTTATTATTATAAACACAAAATTTTTCATTTAAATAAATATAAACACAAAAAATTAAAATTTTAAAAAGTTTCAAAGCTTAAAGTTAGTAAAATGTTTTAAGATCTATTATTCATATAATAATAACTAGATTATTTCCAGTGTAATACGCGGGTTAAACATATTAAGTTTTTGTTATAACTTATAATATAATAAATAGTTATAAATATGACATGTTGA
>JAOEHQ010037040.1:0-12694 GCA_025447715.1 Asclepias incarnata | reverse complement strand
ATATATGTCCGTAGCCTTAGTTGTGTTGTCTCGCAGGGCATGTGAGACGTAGGCCTAGGAAGATGGCCGTAGGTGATGTGTCATCAAGACCCCCATCCTAGCGTTGTATGCTTTATATAGGGCGCTGGGCTATAGATTTTCCAGCTTTTTATGTTCCGAGTCTTTGTTCTTATCCTTTGAGTCCGACTTTATATGTTAAGGCTTTTTCGTAGACGCAGCTTTTTGTTGGATGTCGTGGCTTGTCTATTCCCCTACCCCCCCCCCCTTTTTATTATTTTTATTTTTATTGGCGGTGCACTTCATGATGAATGCGTGGAAAGGAGGGAATGATCTCGAGGCACGTGGTGAGGGGGTGACACGCGTCGAGAGGATGGATGGGTCTTCGAAGGGTTGCCAGTCACGTCCCATCAATAATCATGTCCTTTCAACTTTCCTCTATAAATACAAGGGGGAGGGCCTCATTTTTTGCATTCTCTCTTTCTGTCACACTGTAACTTTCGTCTTATCATCCGTCCGTAGCCTTCTTTCTTTTTTGCAGGTTTGTTTTTTTTTTTTTGTGCTTTTTAGTTTGTCTCCGATATGGGTAATAAAAAAGACTTAAGAAATCATACATGTAGTATAGGGAAAGAGGATATGCTTTGGTTTTTAGCGAAGTACAGGTTTCCTCCCGGTTTAGGCTATATGGTGCCTCTCCCCTCCGACACTATCCGTAAGGTCCCTACGGGTAAGGTTGGGTTGTATTGTGCGATGTTCGAGATTGGTAATGTTCGACTGCCGTTTTCCCCCTTTTTCTTGGATGTGCTACAGTATTTTAAATGTCATGTATCTCAGCTTACACCTTTCGGAGTCTCCAGGATAGCCATGTTCGAAGTTGCGTGTAGAGCTAAAGGTGGAGAGCCTACGGTTACGTTGTTCCGTAGATTCTTTAAGTTAGGGTGCGCCGGAGACTGGTATACGATTGAGAGGAGGTCTGAAACGGGGGTAGGTGAGTGTTTATTGGGTGTGAAGGATTCTTTGAAAGGGTGGAAAAGTCGGTTCTTTTATGTAAATGCATCGGTCATTGGTTCGGCGTATCCGAATGCTCTTATTTTCCGTAGCACCATCACCAAAGGGACTATGTCTGATCCTCTTCCTGTTGAGGGCTTCAACACTGTTCTTTATAAGAAGCTGACTCACCCGCCTATCCGATGGAGGATTCTACCGGAGCCCATTCTGTATATAGCAAAGCTTAGCAAGACATGGGTGCATTATCCTGCGGAGCCATTAATTGAGGGAGTGGACGGGGAGGGTACGAAGTCTGGGGTCCTTGTCGCATTTTTTTTTTTTTTTTAATATTTATCTGCGGGTTGTGGCTCTTTATTTGTTACGCTCGTTATTTTTATTTGTACTACCATTATCTTGTTAAGTGTTAATTGACGTTGTGTCTTGTTATTCGCAGTGATGGATTTCTCTGACTTTTTGGAGGGAGGTTTAGATGATGCTAGCTTCAAACCTGCTGTACCGGAGGGAGGTGATATCCCTGTTATCGAAGATTTTGATTTTTCCAAGGAATTGGAGGTGTTAGTGGATGAGCCGCAACAGGTTGCTGGCGCTCAGGGTGGAGTAGCCGGAGGAGGTAACGATAAGGTTGATGAAACTGTTCGGGTTGGCCGTAGCATAACAGGTGGTGATTTTAGTAATCTTAAAAAACGGAAGAATGTTGAAACGGGACCTTCGGGTCAGAAAGCTGGTCGGAAAGATAAGGTTGATGAGAGCAAGGGTTCCAAGCCTCCAATTGCTAAAAAGAACAAGGCCTTCAAGGGAATTAAGCTAACCGAGCCTGCGGGTAGTAATTATAAACTACAGGACGAGGAGCCTGTTGATATGGCTCCGGGTATGGGTAAAAGCTTGGCTGCTCTCCGTAGGTTGCCTGGGCACAAGCTTGAGGTGGAAAAATTCATGGACAGAGATACACAGCAATTATCATCAGAGGAAGATGAGAGTGTGACGGGTGGTGGTTTTTATGCTCCGGACATTATTTCGTCGGAGCTTCCGAGTATTTATCCTTCATCCAAGGATTTGGAGCCTCCGGAGGTCCCGAATGTTGAAGGTCCTCTTACATTGACGCTTCCTAAAGTTCCGTTCACTAGTAGTTTGACCGATGAGTCTGAGCGTGTGGAGTATGTTCATGGTGTTGTGATGCCTGCGCGTCGACGGGATATAGCAGGGCTTACCAACGGGTCGTTTCGAGATTATGCCAATGAGACCGCCATCCGCTTGTTGACTGTGCAGGTTATTCATCTCTCTCATCTACCCCATTTTTTTTTTTTTTTATATATATATAATAATTGTCGCTGATTAATTGTTTGTCCGTAGGCCGAGTATTTGAGGAGGTGGGAATTGATGGATGCGAGTATGTCGCGGGCCTCAACGCAAATTCACATGCTGAAGCGTCAGTTGCGTCGTTACGAGGAGGGTAGTGATAAGGTAGCCTTGAGTAATAAGTGTGAGGAGCTTCAGCTGGAGGTACAGATGGAGAAACAGAAAGTGGATATGGCGGAGGCTGCGTTAGAGAATGAGCAGCGTAGGTGTCAAGGCTTGGGGGCAGAGGTGAATGAGTAGAAAGTTAAGTATGAGGGTGAGAAGAAAAAATCCGAAGACTTGATGCTAGAGATTATTGGTTTTACTGAGAGAGAGAAAGAGTTATGTGAGAAAGTTTCGGCGCTGGAGAAGGGTATGGAGGATCTAAAATTGGAGAAAAAGGGGGTGTTGGAAGCTTTGCCCAGCTTCGTCCGGAAACTTCATTCTAGCTGTGAGTTTGCTAAAGAGATGGCTCTGGTGCAGCGGAAAGCCGTAGCGTTGGGTGCTCACCGTAACCTTGAGAAGCTTAAGGCGAAGAACCCTAGGCTGGAGATTCAGAAGCTTGAAGGTTACAACCCAGAGGCGATGGTTGAGCTTAAGGCTGCGGGTAAGGTTTTTCAAGAGAGGGAGTATGCGTATATTTCACAACTTGTCTCTGGAGCAGAACTGCCTCTCGCCGATTTGCTATCCCTGGAGCCGGCACCCTTTCCGGAGGCTGTTCCAACTTCATCTTCTGCACCCAGTGGAACTTTTACTTCTTAGGATGTGGCTTTGTGTAGTTTTAAGGCCTTTGTTGGTCAAAAACACTTGTTATTTTAATTTGCTATGTTTTGCACTTGGCTGGCCGTAGGCCTTTTAAAAATTAATTATGTATTATGCATGGTTGGCCGTAGGCCTTTTGGGGGGTTGTGATAAAAAAAATTTGCTTCTCTTTCTTTTTTTTCTTTTTTTTTCCTGGTGTTTATTTGGGGGCATATGTATGTACCCGACTTTGATTACGTGTAATACGAGCTTATTAGTGGCGTGTCCCGTTAGCCGGAGCGTTATCGGGGTTGCCATCTTAGGTGTCTAAGGATTGTATCCCCGTTCACACCTTGCAGGGACGTTGTCCTGCGGCACTAGGTTGCGACCCTATGTGCCAGGATGCGGCGAGATTGCTCGATCGCCTTTAGTGTTAGTGGTAATTGACTGGAATGTAAAAGATTTGCTATGGCTTTTCATTTCTTAGAATTTATTACATGTTGCCTAGGCCAGGGAAAGGCCGTAGGGCTTTACGAAAACCATAATAGCCGTAGGCTTACAATTTCAAAGAGTCTTAAATATGGCATTTTCTGAGCTGTGCCGCGTTCCAACTTCGTGGGAGTTCTTCTCCGTCAAGAGTCGCCAATTTGTATGCTCCATTTCCGTGGGCCTCAAGGACTACGTAGGGACCCTCCCATTGTGGCCCGAGTTTTCCTTGAGCTTCTGCTTTGCTGGCATCATTATTTCGGAATACGTAATCTCCTGACCTGAAAACTTCCTTCCGAACTTTCTGATTGTAGTATTTTTGCATTTGTTGCTTGTAGATAGCTTCTCTGATAGCTGCTACTTCTCTTCTTTCTTCTAGCAAATTTAGATTCGATCTAAGCTCTTTTTCATTCGCTTTTTCACTAACATTCCTTCGGGCTGTTGGGACACTTACTTCCGCGGGGATCATGGCCTCCGTGCCATAGACCAGACTAAAAGGTGTTTCCCCATTGCTTGTCTTGGGTGTTGTTCGGTGTGCCCATAGAACTTGGTGTAATTCATCTACCCATCCACTTTGGCTCCTGCCAAGCCTGGTTTTTATTCCTTTGACAATTTCTCTGTTGGTGACCTCCACCTGCCCATTGGCTTGCGGGTGTGCCACAGAGGTGAAGGATTGTTGGATTTCCAAACCTTTGCAAAAACTTCTGAAAACGCCTTCGCAAAACTGCTTGCCATTGTCGCTGACGATGGTCTTGGGGATGCCAAACCTTGTTATAATCTGTTCCCATACAAACCTCTCCATGTGTTTTCCGGAGATGGTAGCCAGGGGTTTTGCTTCGACCCACTTTGTGAAATAGTCGATAGCTACGACTAGAAATTTGAGCTTGCCCGGAGCCTGCGGAAAGGGGCCAACGATGTCTATTCCCCATTTTGAAAACGGCCATGCAGAAGTGACTGGAATTAGCTCATTCTTGGGGGCTTTTGGGACGGAGGAATGTATCTGACATGAGTCGCATTTCCGTACTTCTTCTAACACATCTCTATGCATAGATGGCCAGTAGTATCCCATAGTTGTGATCTTGGCCACCACCATCCTTGCTCCGGAGTGAAGTCCGCAGGCTCCCATGTGTACCTCACGGATGACTTCTTGCGCTTGCTTTGGTCCTACACACCTGAGTAATGGCCCTAAGTACGATTTTCTGTACAGCCCTTCTTCTTGCAAGACGAATTGTGGGGCCTTCACTCTTATTTTACGGGCTTGATCTTTGTCCCCCGGCAAAACCCCATTGGCTAGATAATTGACTATTGGGGTCATCCAGGTTGGGCCTTCCTCTTCTACGGGGGCGGCCGTAGGTTCCTCCTCAATAGAGCTTTTTTCTAAAGTTTCCACCAGGACTTTCTTAGTTAGGTGTGCGAATGATGTAGAGGCTAGCTTGCTGAGAGCGTCGGCTATTTTGTTCTTGTTTCGGCTGATGTTTTGTATCTTGAAAGAGGTGAACTGCTGTTGGACTTCTTTGATCTTTTCCAAGTATTTTTTCATGATTGGTTCTTTTGCTTCATAGGTTCCATTTACTTGGAAAGCTACAATTTGAGAGTCTACGAAGGCATGGATGTGTGCAACTTTCATCTTCCTTGCGATCCGGAGGCCGGCTAGCAGGGCTTCATATTCCGAAACATTGTTGGACGCTTTGAAATTAAAGCGTAGGGCATAAGTAAATTCGTTGCCTTCCGGGTTGGTGAGTATTAGTCCTGCCCCGGACCCGTCTGCGCTGGAGGCTCCATCTGTGTAGAGCTTCCAGGCTTCCTGAGATATCTGTTCACCTTTTTCCGAAGTTGTTTTCCTTTTGACTCCCTGCTTACTACATGAAATTTCCGCCAAAAAATCCGCGAGTGCCTGTCCCTTGATTGAGCTGCGGGGGCGAAATTCTATCTCATGCTCTCCCAGTTCAATCGCCCATTTAGCGAGTCCTCCCGATACCTCCGGCTTAGTCAGCACTTGTTTGATTGGTTTATCTGTAAGGACATGTATCGTATGAGCTTGAAAATATCTTCGCAGCCTTCGGGCCGCGTGAACGAGAGCCAGAGCTAGTTTTTCAATCTCGGGGTATCTGACTTCAGGTCCTTGGAGTACTCTGCTGACGTGGTACACAGGTATCTGTCCCTCTTTCCGGCTTGCTACGAGTACTGCACTAATTGTTTCATCGGAGGCCGCAAGGTACATCTGAAGTGTCTCCCCCTCGGCCGGAGCTGCAAGTGTGGGGAGATCTTTTAAGTATTCTTTCAATTCTACGAATGCTTTTTCAGCTTCCTGTGTCCATTTAAAATCTGCCTTATCAAGGCATCCCTTCAGTGTTTTGAAAAACGGGAACGAGCGATCTGCGGACCTTGACAGGAATCTATGTAGGGCTGCAAGTCTGCCGCTGAGGCTTTGCACCTCCTTCAATGTTTGTGGTGGCTTCATCTCACGGATGTCTTTGATCTTTTCGGGGTCTGCTTTGAATCCCTCTTTGGTGATTATGTGGCCCAGGAACTGACCTTCCTCTACCCCAAACGAGCATTTTTTGGGATTAAGCTTCATGTTTATTGACCGTAGGGTTCGAAATGTCTCTTCAATGTCGAGTAGCAGATCTTGCTCATTTCTGCTCTTGATCACCATATCATCCACATATGCTTCCAGGTTACGGCCGATCTGACTTCCGAACACTTTATCGACTAGCCTTTGGTATGTAGCTCCTGCATTTTTTAGTCCGAAGGGCATCTTTTTGTAGCAATAGATTCCCTCTGTTGTGTAAAAGGCTGTCTTGTCTTCGTCTTCTGGGAGCATTTGGATTTGATGGTAGCCCTTGTACGCATCTAGAAAGCATTTCAACTTGAACCCGGCCAACGACTTGATCTTCCAGTCTATCTCTGGGAGGGGGTAGCAATCCTTCGGGCAAGCCTTATTAATGTCGGTGAAGTCTACGCACATTCTCCATCCCCCATCATGTTTTTTGACCATTACTGGGTTGGCTACCCAGCTCTGGTATTTTACTTCCCGCAAGATTCCTGCATGTACGAGATCCGCCACCTGCTCCCTGACTGCCTTAGCTCTATCTGGAGCCAAACTTCTGCGCTTCTGTTTTATGGGCTCTATGTGTGGCCGAGCGTTTAGCCTATGCTGTGTATCAAAAATGCTACTGTTGATCTTCAGCTGTCGCGGGATTCCGGTCATATCCGCGGGCTGCCATGCAAATACGTCTTTATTTCTTTCCAGTAGGCTTTTTAAATCTCTCTTTACTTTTGTTGGTAAGCTCCGGCCAATGCAGATGTGTTGTTCTGGGTATTGGCTATTGATGAATATCTTTTCTTCTGAACCTTCTACATTACCTACCTCTCCTTTAGGTTGACAGTCTTTTGGAGGAATACTGGGAGTATGATGGCGTGCTTCCTGCGGCTCTGACCGGAGATGCCCAATGCCATGCGGTGTCGCGAATTTGGCTAGGGCATGAATGGGAGAGGGTATGACGCCCAGTTGGCGCATGGCAGTTCGGCCAAGTATCACATTGTATGGTGAGGTTGCCCGAATTATAACAAATGTCAGCGTTTCTGTCCTTGTTGTAGGGTGCTTGCCAATGGTTACTGGTAAAGTGATTTCTCCCAGTGACCATGATTTTTCCCCCGAGAAGCCCACCAACGGGCTGCTTGAGTTTTTCCTGGTTTTTTGCAATGAGGGCTTTAGTTTGAGGAAACAATGTTCGTACATAATTTCACAGCCGCTTCCGGTGTCTAAGTATATTCTCTTTACCGGGTGGTTACCGATAATAGCGCTGACGATAATAGGCCCCTCTGATGCCTCCGTTTCTCCTATCGGGGGGAAGGCTATGGGTACGGTTTTCCATGCTTCTGTTTGGTGGACATCCGTTCTGCTGCTTCTTACATCTGCAATAACTACCATAATTGGTGCATCCAGAGGCTCTGGTTTGGGCTCCGAAGGTTCCTGCTGAAGTTGCTTTCCGTGGCCCTGCTTCACATTCGGCTCTTTTATTCCTTTCAGCAGGTTGGATAGCTTTCCCGACTTCATTGCTTCTTCGACTTTGCCTTTGAACACTATGAAATCGTTCGTGTCATGGCCATGGGCATTATGGAACTCGCAGAACTTTGTCATGTCTTTTCCCCGCGCTGTTGCTCTTGACCTTGCCGGGGCTTTCTCTGCTGCTAGAATGTCCTTGTGGGGCTTAGGGGCGAGCTGTAATGTACTGTGACTTCCAGGGTTGTGTCCCTGCGGCCTTTGATATGGTGAACTTCTGGGCCTTTCCTGTCGGAAGGTGCGACCCCTGCGGGCCCGTTCTGGCTCTCTGCCCCAACTCGGTTGTCTCCCTTCCGAAGGACCTGTAGCTCCCACGCTTCCGGCCATTTCCTGGGCGGTCAGGAAAGTATGGGTTTTGTCCGTGAGTGCTGTATATGTGTGTGGTAGGTCAGTAGAGAGGAATTCCACGAGCGGCTTGTATCGGAGACCATGGACGAAGCCCGAAACTCTCTGGTCCTCATTTAGGCCTCTTATCAGGGATGTTTCGTCAGTATACCTGGTTATGAATTGCCGAATGCTTTCATTGTCTCTTCTTTTTATATTGTGCGCCTCCAGATGTATTTTCTTATATTTCCTTTGCTGGCTGAAATATGACCTAAACTTTGTCTTCAGATCTTCAAAGTTAAGTATGCTGCCGGTAGGTAGGCCGTCTAGCCATGCTCGTGCCGTATCCCGTAGGGTTAGTGCGAACATATGACAGGCGATTGGTACGTTCCACTTCTGCATCCTTATCATCCCATTGAAGTGTTTAAGGTGGTTGTCTGGGTCGCTTTTGCCATCGTATGTTTCTATGCCTTTAGGTAACCCACCTTCCGGTAAAGGGAACTCTTCTATCCACTGCACGAAAGGCCCTGGCTCCGTTTTGACTACCATGTCTTGATCTGGGGGAATCCACGCTTGTCGGGCGTGTTGTGTACCTTGTGGCTGCGTAATGTTACTTCCAGTGAATAGATATGCAGGGTGCCCGCCAAGGGGAGTTGGCTGGTGATTGTTTGGCAAATTTCCGCCTCCCTGCGGTGTGAAGTAATAGTTAGCCTGTGGCGTGTACGGTTGGGTGAAAATGGGGGCGTTAGGTGGTGTATAGAATTGATGGGCGAAAGGGAGGTTTGGGGTGGCTTGCGGCGATGGTTGATTATGGCTGTGATACGGCATATTGTACATTTTCCCCCTGGTTTGTATTTGCGCAGCTGCCAGAGGAGGTAGTAATATCGGCTGGCCTTGTTGAGAGGTGGTGTTGTTGGTGACAGCAGGGGTGTGCCCGGTGGCTATTGTGCTGACGTGTGCTCTTCCTCCGGGATTATTCCCCGTAGGCGGGTGTGGTGGTGTCTCCATTTGTATGTCTTCATCTACCTCTTCGCTGTCGGTGTCATAGTTTAACAGACGCTGGACACTGCGTAGGTCAAGGCGGCGTATGTACTCCCTTAACAGTGGTTCAAGGGCCTCGAACTGCCTGTCCGTAGGTGTTACAAAGTGGTGTTGTCTGTTTGCAGGTCGGGTGGCGGATGGGAAACCCGGTGGTGACTGGGGGTTGTCTTCCGCCATGAACTTCGTTGCAAGACTTGTTTGTTCAGGAGATGGATGGCGCCACTTGTTCAAGGGTAAAACTACACTAGGGTTGGTTTAGTCATACACAAGAGTTCAAGGGGGTAAATCTTGCTTAGAAGGAGGATTGAGTGTTTGTGGATTTGCTAGCGGTTCCCACTTGGTGTGAAGAGATGAGCTTCACGCTACCAAATCAGTATAAAGTGTGTGCATTTGTCTTGCCCTTCCTAGGTTCTCAGGGCAAGGTATTTATAGGTGGTGTGAGGGGGCTGGTCCCTGGCCAACGGTCTTGTTTGCAGGGATGACATAAGGTTCTCAGAGGTTGGTTGAAGCGGTGCGTCTTCTTGTTAGGGCACAGTATTGTCTTATGTGAATAGTGGGGAACAGTGTCTGAAGCGAAGTACAAGTACATACGTCATGGTGGCAGGTGTTCAGGCTTTGCCTACGGACATTAATATATGTCCGTAGCCTTAGTTGTGTTGTCTCGCAGGGCATGTGAGCCGTAGGCCTAGGAAGATGGCCGTAGGTGATGTGTCATCAGTTGCTATGTTAGAATAGGAATTGAATCGATTAAAAATTATGAAAATACCCCGTAATAAACCTGAAAATAAAAGTTAACTCAAACACTTCTTATAACGGGATTCATAAGCAAAGCACGTAATTTGAAATAAACAACGGTTTTGATGGATTAAATATCGAGCATGTTTGACAAGAGTTTTTAGTGGCTTTTTGAGGCTAGGGGATGAGGTTTTTTAAAATAAAAAAATCTTACATCAAAAATTAACTTTGTTTGGAAGTCAAGACTTAAACTTTTTATTTTCCAAAAAAATGCCCAGAGAGCTTTAAATTTTTTTTTTTAAAAACCCATGAAATAAGCGTTAACAAAAAAAACAAAAAACTCATCCGCTATTCCGCTGTTTATTAAAATTACCCCAATAGCTTCATCATCAAACCCAAACCATACAAAGCCCACAAATGAATTTATTTTCTTTCTATCATATCTCAACTCATACACAAAAGCGCTTTAACAAAAGCCCCATTTTTTTTATTTTTTTAAATTTTTTTAACGTTTGATTTGGGTTTGTACCTGCAAAGGACCTAACCAAGGAATTTAAGTAAAAAACTCCACAATCTTGTCACTCCAAGGAGTCGAATCCAAGACCTATGGGTAAAAATCAAGAAAACCTTCTCACAGTCCCCAAGTATTTACCAGTTGATATGTGTCTCACTAAAAAAAGCCCACTTATTTAATTTCCTAAACCAATTTATAGTTCCTTAATTTTAAACAGAAAAGCCACAAATGTTCATGCTTTCCCTCCAAAGTGTCGAGAGAGCTACGATTTATGCTTATAAATTTTATTTGAAATGTGCATTATCTTTATGTAGCCATGATGAGACAAGAATGTCTATTTTCAAAGGAAGTTTCTTGTAAATAAATATAATGGGCTTAATTTTAAGCGAAAAATAAGCAATCCAGTAATTTGCCAAAAGTCATCTCGATCGAATAATCAAAATTAGGCTCCATCTATCTATCCATAAATATATTCCAACTTGCTTTGAACTTAAAGTAATTGTATCCATTTGTTAAGGAATCGGTGATGATTTATTTTTTTTGCTAGTTATGTATCTAAAACGAATAATTAATTGACATTATATCATGTTGTAATTTAAAGTTTTAAACTATTCTACACATATAATTGACTGTTAATTTTTTTACTTAGAAAAAAAGTGTTCATATTATTTATTTAGATTATTGATCTCTAAATAATGGTAGGTGCGTGTGTCCTCACGTCATCTGTCACGTCATATTCTTACAAATCTTTAAAATCTTCATTTCATCTCCAACCCTAGTACAAATATACTTTACCATTTTTAAATTTCATCTCATCACCTACCCATTACATACAATGTTTAAATAAAATATTTCTTTTTTTTACTTTAGTGTACTCCATTGCATGAACCGAGACAAACTCAAAGGGTGCCTCACCGAAAGGTGCGTAAAAATGACTGATCTCCGATGATAAGGTCTGGTAAAGGTGTGTAAGGGTTGATCTCCTAAGGACGCATTCGAGATAGTACTAAATGGTTCTTACAATTGGTTAAAGGAATGGAACGCTATGAAATATCCTTGATGAAACCGCAAATTGATCGATATAAACAAATCCTTAAAGTATGAAACTAATTGTTTTGGACAAATACCATAATTAAGTTGATAACTTAAGTATTTTTTATTCATCAAATACATTTTTGTGACATTACATTATGTCTCAATTTAACGTCGTCGGTCGATCCCTTGGATCTCTCCCTATTTATTTTATCATCTTCGCCCCATTAGAGCATGGAGTACGTACGCACTACAAGAAAAAGCGGCTTTGACGACGACAATTTATCCATTTCCTTACTGCACCCTGCATACACATTTCAACAAAAGACAATTATTCAACTGCAAAATAGATCAATGCATGCATAAACCATATTTAAGAGGAACATGATCATAAAGTACTTTGAGCAATCGGTGTTCGGGGTGATTTCATAGGGAAAATCGACACCACATTTGCCAGGAAGATCTCTAACATTGTCAAGGTTGATTCCAGGGAGCGTTGAGACGGTTTGTTCGGCGCACCTGCAGACCATCTGCCGGTCATCCTTGGTTGCGGCCGCATTTTTCAGAGACTTAACTCCGTTACAACAATCTGTGGAGACTTGACCACCAGTGGTCAGGAAGCCTGCACAGGGTGCAAGGTCACTCACCACCAATTCACAGGTTATAGCGCCTTCTACAGCCCGTGGTACAGCCACCACCAGGCAGTAGAAGAAAACTGCTACTAGAGCTGCCTTCCTGACCATTTCAACGATTGCCATGAGTTTCTACTTCTTGGTTTGTAGAAAGGAATAAAGGTGTTGATAGTATAAGATCGAGGATTTGTGGGGCGGATATATATAGAGGCTAATACATATATAGTATCATAATCATAATATAAATATTATTTAATATTAGTATGGGCAAATTGGAAAAAAAAAAAAAAAATTAGAAAAAAAAAGTATTAGAATCTTTTTTTTTTTAATAAATAGGTGATCTTAATTTAACGATTTGAAACAAATAAAGGGCCTGGTAAACGTCACTTTAGAATTGTTCAAATGGGGTGGTACCTTAAGGCCTCTCCCATCGTTCGCTGCATCTCTTCGTTCTCCCCCTCATCCTCCTCGTTCTGAGAACACCAATGTCACCATCTCTGAGTTCTGGTGCGTTCTCAAATT
Source organism: Asclepias incarnata (assembly GCA_025447715.1). NCBI lineage: Eukaryota > Viridiplantae > Streptophyta > Magnoliopsida > Gentianales > Apocynaceae > Asclepias > Asclepias incarnata. Next base: position 261 of record JAOEHQ010037040.1, on the reverse strand, counting down.
CTCCCCAGAACGCCGATGTCACGGGCCAAATTCTGGGCGCGTTCTGATTTTACGTTCTGTAGAGAACGTGCAGAAACAAGTGAAAGGGAGGGTATGTGGGACCATTTGTAATGATGCATGCTTTCCATGTACTTTGCAGCTTTTATTTTATTTTATTTTATTTTGTGCTGTATTTTATTTTATATTTAAATAAAAATAGAAAATATGTGGTGATGATGTGGAAATAGGAAGTTGAGAATTTGAGAATTTGGTGGTATGGTT
>JAOEHQ010037029.1:0-12695 GCA_025447715.1 Asclepias incarnata | reverse complement strand
ACACATCCGTTTTTTGCAAATCTTATACCATTTGAAAGACCTAATCCCATACTTTCAATACCTATTTTCAGATTTTAGCAAACCGATTTACAAAAAAAGTTATAGGTTCTTGAAAATGGCCAAAAGCCATTTTTGGCTGTTGTAGTCAAAAGAAAAAAAAAATAAAGGGATTGCAAGAAGGGGGGTTTGAACCCGCGACCCCTCAATCAAGAAGCGGAGCCTCAACCACTAACTCATTCTTTGTTTTATAATACGCAAATTAAATATATAAGCTATCCGTTTTTTGGCCACGTGGCACGATCCCAACGATCCAATTACTGTTCACTTTGAGATCTTTTAATAGATTATATAATTGGCCCTTTTTTGTGGTCATGTTGCATGTTAAGAAACTTTGTTTACTTTAAAGTGTACTATCTTGAAAAACTTATTGAACCAACCTTTTTGGCTCTATTTTCACATTTTAAAGTTCAAAATTTTAACTTTTAAATATCATATTCTTGATATTGGTAGCATACTTTTAAGGCAAGAAAATTGTTTGATCCCTGTCAAAAACAAAAAAAAAAATTAGCGGCAAATGTTAGATGTTAGCAGTTAGTATTTCTTAAGTTAATAGTTAAACGTCAATGTTTAAATTTTAACATAAAGACGCTAAGAAAAAGACTGTATGTAATTATGCTATGTGTTGTCAATTTCTATAATCTAGCTAGCCTTTTTTTTATCAGTTATTTCATACACTTATGAATTGATATATTTCTCTTTAAATATGCTATATATAAGTTTCAGTTGACCACTTAGTCATAGATCAAGTGCACACCTGTCACTGTTTATGCGGGGTCCATATGGAGGTGTCTACCAAAGAATTAACGCAGGTTAAGCATTGCAGGGTGGTTGTATAGGTATCATTCCGGTACAAAAGATTAAAGAGTTCTTTTCGATTTATCTTTTTTATAAGTTTCAGTTGTAGACTTATAGCGATTACATATTTTTCAACATTTTTCATATCATTAACATAAAAGTTATAACTAATGTTTAAATTTGGCATCCTATCGCATAACTTTACCTTATTGCTCCCCAACCCTAAGTGGGATCCTACCACAAGTAGTACTCATTAAAGCATGTGTCATGTGCTTGTGACCTTATCAAATATTATAGTGATCATCCAAATTTCTTTAAGTGATTATCATGGTTGTCATTTTCGTATAACTATCATTCCACATGTATATGATCAAGTATGGGACCAAAACAATTAATGTCTATGTTAATTAAACAAAATCCTGTGTCATATTCATTATAAGGTTAAAGAAATATCGTTGCGAATCAAAAAAATATATGAAAAGAAACCAACAAACCAATAGAAAGCAAAAGGAAACAAACGATAGAACATCAAAAGGTTCAGGGATGATCTCTTTTCCAAAGGCAAGATTTGAAAGCACAATTTCGTAAAAGAAATACCCCGAGGTTTGAGTTTGACATCGATCCAAGAGTTGAAAGAATCGTTTTACTGGTCCTGTCTGATTTGGTAATGACGATATCATATCGTATGAAAAATACATTTGATACACACTATCTTTTAAGAAATTAAGAACTTATTAACATATATTTTTTATTTAAGAAAAATGTTTAGTTTAATGTAGTGTTAAGCATGTATGTATCATATGCACATACTACCGAAGCATATGTGGCATTATTTTATTTGTTAAGTTTTTTTTTTCTGCTTCTTTTTCTTAATGGCAACTTTCATTAATCTATCAAGAATGATACATACACCAATGACCACCAGCAATAATTATAAACAAACTCCAACTCTAACTATTTACACAAACCGAGGTGTTTCCATTGATCCCAAACCATAGAGATTTTTTTTCGCCCGATGCTTAACTCACAAGAATCCAAGTGCTTGTATATCCTCAAAGACCCGATGCATTGACAATATGGAGTCCCCCCGAAATATAACCTCTTTCCTGGCTTTCTAAATCCTCCAATACGAAACCACAATGATTGCTTAAAGCATAGCTTTAACAAACGAGCTCAACCCCGAAGTGTAATTCCAACAAATCATGAGTAGAGAAGGCAAAGATAGGTGGAATGTTACACCAAGTACCCACCATTTGCCAAATAATGGTAGTAAAAGAACAAGCAGTCAACAAATGATCGATTGACTCCTGACAATCATTACAGAGCGGACAAATGTCACAAGCTACAACAACATTTCTCTTCAACAGATTATCACGCGTTGGGAGTCTATTCATCTCCGCTCTCCATCCGAACATGTTAAACTTTTTGGGAAGCCACTTACATTTGCATTACCTCCTTACATTTGCTAAGTTAGGGTCGTTTTTTTTTTTGAACTTAAGTTAGGGACTTTTAACCAGTGTTTTTGAATCGGCTGGTCTGACCGGTCGGATCTGTATTTTTAAGAGTTCCGCTTCAATAGCTACCGGTTGGATACCTGATAGTGAACCGGGTTGAACCGCCCGAACCGCCCGGTCAGACCGGAACCGAAACTGGATCAAACCGATATTGAACCGGTCAAACATAGTCAACCCCCCTTTTTTGTTAGTTTTAAGGAATATTTTCCAACCTTAATCCCTATTTTCAGGTTTCACACTTTTTTTCAAACCTCCAAACCCTTTCCAACCACCATAGCTAAGTCTGCCGACCACCACCACCATTGCTTTTGTCACCGCCACAACAAGATACTCTTTATGCGACTGTATTCTAATATATTTTCAAGTTATAATAAAATGACGATTTGCATTTTATGTATTGATGTTGGATAATATTGAATGTGTTTAAATATTGAATATTTGGTGTTAGAACTTGTTTAGATTATGACTTTTGTACTAAAATATGGTTTTATTTTGGGTAATAGATACTAGAACTTAATATTATTAAACTTATTGAACTTATATTGTGTTTAAATTAGAATTCTTTTGATATTACTTTGATAAATGTTTATTTTTAAAAAAACCCGGTCCGACCTCGGTCTAACCGATCCGACCAGTAAAATTTTATGAGACCGGTTCAGTGTCCGGTCCGGTTTTCAAAACATTGGTATAAACTATTGAATTATGATAGCTGTGTCTAAAATATACGTTTGAATGAATTGCTTCAAGTTGGACAATCTTTAACCCTATTTGTTGTTTGACTTTTTTAAAAAAAGAAAAATTACATAACATAACTTTGTAAAATCTATTTTGTTACAATTTGAATAACTTTCGCTTGTCCAACAATATCCATTTTACGCAAGCCCTTCTTAATACTACTATATTTATTTTGAACACTTGGACTAATCGATTTTTTTAAAATATTTGCTTACACAACCCGTTAATAGAAACCTTTTTACCGTCCATCGAACAGGATTGTAATCTAGTTATAAGATATGTAGAAATTAATATTGATGCATGTTTTAATAAGATCGGATGCTACAAAACTTATACATCGCATTTACTTCAGCTTAGAGAAATTGAAAGGATAGACATAAGCGTTGCACTGCTCGCAATGTGGCAAATATCAGGGTAGGGGACTAGGGGCCAGGCCATTCCTCTATCTATCTGCCTCAATTACATTATGTATAGCCTCTCATATTGTTCTAATTTAATTTATGATTCAATCTTGTAGGTGGTTTCGTTTTATGTTTAAAATAAAACAACTATTAAAGTAAAACAAATAAAACAATCATTTTATCTTAACTGAAAATCCTTGTGCATCATGAAAATCTTCGTGCATCAATCTGTATACTTGTGTTCTATGAATCTCCGTGCATCACTTTTATCATGATCTAATGGTCAACATCTTATCTTATTTGTTTTACTTTAATACTTGTTTTACAATAATCACTCACTATATATATATATATAAACTTACATTTTGTTACCAATCCACCAATAGATTGAATATTATCGTCACCATGTGACCACATGTTGCAGGTCAAAGGTTCAAAACTTGCCAAAGGCAAGTGAATAAACTATATCTTGCGATCCATGTGTGAGGATGGTGCTTCACCGGACATGAGTTCTATGCGGTGTGCGCCCTGGGTATCAAAACGGTACCAGAAAGTTCCCACCCATTAATGTTGCGGTTAAAAAAATATATTTTCACATACAATATCAAACAATAAGGTATTGTATGTGATGTAAAATAAGTAAATAACATATAGATTATAAATTGTATGCTTAAAAATAACCTAACAAGACGCATGTAAAAGTCCATGTATGATATGTGTCGACTATTGTATATAGATGTATTTTAGGTTTATTTATCGTTACCCAAAGGGTGATTTAAAAGGATAATTGGATAAATACTTCATTAGTTTCAAAATAACTACTCTCTAGAAAAAAAACTAAATTAAATATATGTATTTAATAACTGGTTTTTTTTACACAAATGAATTTTTGCTAGCTATTAATCTTTTTTTATGCTTCTTTGTTTTAGTAATCCTAATTTCATTATGTAATATAGAAAAGTTAATAAACTACTAGCACGGTACCCGCGTAATGCGGCGGCAGCGGCGACTAGTGGTGATGGCATCGACTGATGGTGGTGGCGGCGTCGAGTGGTGTATGTAATTGATGTAAAGGGTTAGTGGAGATATTTTTGAAGATAAAGGATTGATGGTGTAATTTAATCATTAAGGGTAATTTAGACAATTTACATATCCAAAAATGAGTAACATTCAACAGGGGACTGTATTCTTTATTAGATAATATAGATATATCTAAACTTTTTCAAAAATAAACAAATATTATTTTTCAACAAAAGTATAGTAGTAAGAATAACAATTATTTCGAAACGACCAACCATGAATATTTATATCTCTATTTCTGCTTTTATATAAAGCATATGATTTTGGGTCTTAATTTTTGAAATTTTAAGAAGAGTCATTTTACTATATACTCACTAATAAATTGAAATAAATTTGGTCAATCATTTTCATCTTTAAATATTTTATCAATAAATAACAAACACAAATTTTATATACCTGTATATTAAACAAATCATCACCTCTAACAGCATATATTAACCGAAGTTTATAAATTTTATTTTTAAATTTGGTTTACATCAGAATTATATTTTTGAAAAACTACCCATCACTCCACATCATTCGAGTATGATTCCATTTCTAGTAACATAGAAATCCCGTGGCACAGTACTTTCTTTTTAAGAAATATGTCGATAACAATATAAACCCACCCTGCTGGATGAACTCATGTGACTATAACGTGTTCTTTATTTATTATCTGAAAATTGGATATGTAAATGACATAACACTAATCTAACAGCTACGTCGTGTTCTTTTCATAATTTAGTATAAAATGCGGCAAACAAAATGAATAATATTAATTAATTAATAATAAGATAATATTATCTTACTTTATTAATAACAATCAAACAAAAAACCTTTAGGTCCAAATCCACATTCCACACCTATATGACCTATCCAACCTGCTTGTCCATAAATTGCAGATTTTAAATATGTTTTCGGTTTGTCATAAAAATTACTTTTATATTATAAAAAGATTAAATGATTGAAAGTAACAGAAAACGTGCTTTCTTAAAATATTTATTTTATCAAATATCAATACTATCAATCTGCAGGTACTCAGCTCTACTATAAAATAAAATAAAATAAAACATGGTTTAAGAAGTTTACCAAAGCTGTCAAAATGGGTTGTCTTCTTTGTAACCGTCGGATTGAGATCACATATTGTCTTTAATCTCATCAAATACTCGTTATAAATTGTTTTGATATTGATAACTTTTCATTATATAGTATTAAAGAATTTTTTTCCAATCATGATTTTTAGAACTAGTTAATATGTAATGCAATATTACAATAGGGAGTGATAAACTCACAACATATTTTTATCATCAACAACAATTTTTGCTATAAGCAGTTGTACATTGTGTAGTAACTTATTTGTACTTGTTGTAGATGACAAAATTATGTTGTAAGTTTATGCAATGTTTTAAAAACCGGACCGGACCAGCCAGTTCGACCGGTCTGACCGGTTCACGGTCAAGAGGCCGGTTTTTTAAACCCGGTTATTTAGTGATCCGGTTCATAGGTTCGAACCGGCCGGTTTTTCCGGTTCAACCAGTTTTTTCTTTATTTTTAATTTTTATGATGATGTGTATACTTTAATGTTATTTTTTGTTGTTTGTGAACATTAAAACATATATTTCCTTTGGATTATAACTATTTTGTATTATTTTTGAATGGATTGTAAAAAGTTTAGTAGAATTTTAAAAATAAAAAAAAACAAACGGTTCAACCGGTTAGACCGCTCATGGTTGACTGGCCGATTCGATGAAAAATCCAGTTTTTAAAACATTGGGTTTATCACAACCCTATTACAATACTATATATAAAATTATCATTTTTTAAAGATATTCATCAACCGTTATGTACAACATTTTATTCCGTGTAACCATAACACTATTGTTAGCAAAATTCATATTATAAAACTTATAGCCATCTCTCATAACTAAAGCTACATCATGTTCATTTGTAATTTGCTCGCTGTAACTAATTGTGCAAGCTGTTGGGTATATTATTCGCTATGTTTTCTAATCATATATCAAATGATGCATATATATTATCCAATTTATCTATTTTATTTATAACTTTATAATGTTAAGGGCTATACATATATTGCTCTTTGATGTTGTTAATATAATTATTGTTTTATATTATGTTGATATATAGTTTTTGATAAAACCATTCGTGAAAAAATTTACTTTAAGAACAAAAATATAATATTTTAAAAAACCCACGATAACGTGCGGTTTCTCTCTACAACGAAATCTTAAGGTGGCAAGCTGTTTTGCTCTTCTAGAATGGGTGATGTCAAACAGTCACTACCTCATGTACAGTATTATATTATATATATTATATATATATTCCCACATTCCTTCCAATATGTATTTTAATCTATTCATTAGAAACAAACACGTATGATTATATTTTAACTGTTTTGAAATATTAGCTTATGATCGGTATCCAATTTCTCCTGGAATTAATGATTTCATCTGGTGGATTTTTTATAGAAGGTTCAAATATTCCCAATCATTTATGGGAAATACTAGTTTTTAGCTCTGGTATAAGAGACATAACTGGTATTTTTATGTCCGTTTTTAGACTCTTTCCTAACCAAATTGAAGCGAAACGATAACTAAAAAGATCTTTTAAACACGAACCTATAAAAACTAGAGGGACAACAACTGTCAAACAAACCCAAAACAAACACCTAAATCATGGCACAATAGATTTATTGATTAGGAAAATGCTAAATACAATCCTAAAGGTTGTAGTTAACGTGCATAAAAATATTGTATCTTTCCATATCAAAAGCCCACCTCCTGAATTTTATGGTAAGAGTACAACTATTTTAAGCACGTTAACTATAGCCCTTAGCAAGACCCTATTGATTAAAAGCTAAACAACATTTCTTAAAAGGACATGATATCCGAATTCGATATGCCATACTCATAAAAGATCATCTGTATCCTCTCTCTATAATTTAGCGATCAAACTTCTTGGCCTTATTTTTTCTCCGGGAAATAATAAATCCTTTTAAAAATATAGCATAAAAATCTTCCTAACTACATGATGATGACATGTGGAAAAATTAATAGATAAGATTATAAAAGAAATTTAGTAGAATCACATGTCATCATCTTATGGTTTTAGGATAATGGCTATCTTTAGTTCCTGGATTTAGATGGTTGATCACTTGATCAGTTGATCTACTTGTTATCGTGAGGCCCAATAGTACTTTTAGTTTTAATTAATAATTGGGCTAAAGTTGGACAAAAATTTCCGCCAATCTTAGGCCTAAAAGGCTTTATGTATTGTTTCATGATTACTTGGTTAGCGCCATAAATTTGTTCGAAAAGAGTATCAAGCCCTATAGCTAATTAACTATTTGTATTTTAGAGACAATAGATGAAATTAAACAAGTTTAATAAATTGACATGCTAGTTTAGATTTAAAATACGATTCAGTTCAACCTTACATTAGTATAATAGTGTATGTTAACAAGTACTAATTTTCCAAAAACGATGTGATACACTTTGGCTCAAAAGATTTTACTGTTAATGTAACAGTGTGTGGTGGGTCTGCCATGGCCACAACAACGTTGGTTTACGGAACCTTTTTTTTATTGGGTATTATGCGGGTATAATGTTAGTGTGATTCTTATTAATGTATTGGTTACTAATGTTGCAAGCTTTTTGGTGTGATAGTGTGTGGGTGTATGAACCGTTATGATCCCTCATGGGGAGTGATAAAATGTGCTATATATATGAAAGATACCCATAGATACATACATGTTATTAAGATAATAAAAGAACTACAACCACCATAAATACATGTTACGATAATAAAAGAACGACAACCATACATACTGGATGACCGAAAATGACCATGTACCAGATGGCTCTTCGTCGGTCCAAATAAACGTAGACATGAATACAACCAAGAGCGGGATATGACCGAGACCTTTACCGACATAGTATAGTATCATCAGTATAAAGCAATTAGTAATATATCAAGGTAAGTGGTTCCAATGAAACAAAGTAAGCAACAAAGATTAGGGGAATGGATCGAGATAAAGAAACAAAACTATTAAAAGTGTCGGCACTTTGAGCACCACACAAGTTGCGTCCAAATCCAATCAAATGTAACGATCTTGTGCGATCGATAGAATTGAATATGCTATAAAATGTGGAAAACTCTGGGTGTCGCGGGAGAGGAAAACCCCATTAGTACGCTTGGAAAAGGTGGGAAATTAAGATAATTAAGTACTTTTAATCAACAGAAGAAAGATTGTGGCTCAAAATATCTTTTTTTCATCGCTCGAGTGCTACGACATTCTCTTTTAGGAGGTCTATATGATCAATATTAAATCAGAAAATTTGCACGATATGTCCAGATTAATGCTCTAGATCTTTACAGTTGATGGAGTCACTAGACATTCAAGCTAATTCTCATTCAAGATTCCATATTAGTTGGCACTATCTCATTTATGTATAATTGCCCTTCAACTATATATATATGCTTGAAGGATTTCTAGTATCGATGTTCTTTATGCCAAAAAGAAAATTTTGACCAACAACATAAATTTTACAAAAGTATATGGAAAATCATTTTTCCTCTTAAAACTATGCAATGATAATCTTCTTTATAACATAAAAATTTAATATGTGCAATTTCATTATTATCTCTCATCATCGCTTCTTTTGATTTTTCCATGTCTCTAGATTTTTGCGGTTAAAAAGATTATTAGAATGCTCTATCATTACGACATTACTCTTATTATATTTTTACAAACCCTTTAGTTATAATTTCATTAACTCTAGATGTTAAATATGTTGCATTAAAATTATCTTTTAACGTATTCTTGTATTTATGTTAATTATTTAAGACATTATTTTGTACTTGATAAATTACAATTTAACATATGGTATCGACGATTTGCGAATGATAAAATATTGGATCAAGTTGACGATTGTGATGAAGAAGATTCTGTTTCCGATAGTTATTGACCTCAACGGAATTTAAGAGGTCGTTTTTAGGTTTGCTTTAGTGGGTTTAAACTATTTGCGTGGGTCGTTTTTAGGTTTGCTTTAGTGGTGGGTTTAAGTTTTTAACTACAATTCTTTTAAAATATAATCACTAAAACTATTCATCATTGTCACATTGCATGCATAGTGAAACACAAAGATATAAAGAACTATACAAGAATATAAAGATCACACATGTCCCATGATGTATATTGTACTCAAACAATGGTACTTTGATAACAATGATATAATGTCATATATAAACATAACATATAATAACACTTTTACTAATGCAAATAACGACACTTTGATAACAATAATATAATGTTCTACCAATAGTTAAATTAGTCAAAACAATGACACTTTAATAACACTTATATAATATATTACTATATATGATATAACAACATGACAAACAATTACGAGGAAAAACCAAAATTTTCATGAAAAAAACCTATAAAAAGAAACTAAAACCCAAAGTTAGATATAATTAATTGTCCAAAAATAAATAACAAATGAAAATTAAACATTAATTAAAAGCATGACTTAAAAAAAGCTAACACAAAAAAAACCCTCCAAAAATATGGCTAAATATAGTTAACTAAATAACAAATAATAAGTAAACATTAGTTTAAATAAAGTTAATTATAGAAAGCAAAAAACAAATGAGAATTACGCAACAGCCTAGGAATCTGGTTGGATCACTGTGATCCTCGTCACATGCAATCTTTGCTTGTAATTGTATATGAGAAATAAACAAATTCCAGAACACATTAATAGTAAAAGAAAATAAAAGCATTTTGTTTGTTTTGCTCCTCCTTTCATAAAATGTGTGTTATTCTGTGATAATTGTGGTTTTAGGCCATGAAGTTGGTGGCTATTACCTCTTCGGCATGGACACTTGGAAGTTGGAAGGGAGAGTTTTGGACTTGTATAGAATAAATTTAACTTAGGCTAGATATTTTGGCTGGCTGCGTTCAATCAGGGGTCCACAAATCGGACCCACGACGTTTTAAGTCGAATTGGTCCGGTCCTTTTGGTGTGATGAGCATGAAAAGGAAGCGAAATAGACTTGGAATATAAGGAGGTAAGTCGACTAAACGGGTCATGTCTTGTGGGCTTGTGATCCAGGTTCTTTTCAAACCTCTATAAGTCGAGCATCTTTTCTAAACCCAAAACGGAAGATTCCTCAAAAAAAAAAAGAACATGAAAGACAAAAATAAGTTGAACACACTTCTTGGAATCTTACTATTTTACAAATGACCTTTAGGTAGAATTCGTGTTCAAACATCCCTAATGTAAAAAAGGAAAAATTAATAATAATTTCGTTCTCCTTTTTTTTTTTTTTTTTTTAAGTTTTCAAAACAGGTTACTGCAAAAAAAATTTATTTATTATTATGTTTTGCTCCATATAGTTCGAATGATTGTTATATTTCATGTTTATATGTGACAAATTTATGAAAAGTTAACATACGGATTTTGCAAATGGTTGTTATATGATTATTGATAAAACTATCTATGGAGATTTAATATAAGGGTTATACATATTTACATGTTATTTAGTCTTTCATATAAATTTCTTTAAACAAGATATATAGTTAAATATTTGGTTATAACATCAAAACAATAAACTACTTATTATTATGTCCATATTAATACTTTTATTTGTAAATATAGTCTGGAACAACTCGATTATCGTATTCATATTATCTCTTTTGTTTGTAAATATAGTCTGGAAAAACTTACGACAACGTACAGAGTTTTCCTATTCGTTATCAATAAATTTACATTGATGGGTTTTAGAAGATGTACTTTCATAACAAAAGATGTTCACTCATTTATGTTTAATTTCTTAATTGCTAGTTAATTAAATTCTAAAAATAATACTAAACGAGATTTGGAGCTTTTGAACTGTAGATATTTACTTATTTAGTTTCATTTTCATTCTTGTTCTCACTTTTGAAGGGGTTTTTTTTTTTTAATTTATAAAAAATAATAACGATTGAGAGTCTCACCATCGAGCCTATTTTGCCCATTTCGTAGAGTATACGTAATGGTTGTGGTGTGGACAATGTGGAAGGTCAACCACCTTGAGTGGTGGTGTCAACCATTAGGTGGGATGGTATCGTGGTGGGGTGGACAAGGTGGGTTTGTCCACGCCGGGTCTTGTTGGGTGGTTCTTTTTTTTCATTGTTTTTTATTGTTTTCCTTTTCTTTTATTGGGTATTAGTGTGTGGGGGGTATAGTTTTTGGTTGTTGTGAGGTCCAGTTTTTGGAATTATTGCTACGAAATTAGTGTGATTGTGGTGTGGTGTTGATGTGACAGTAATGTGGCATACCACCTTGCTATGGTATTGTGACCATTAGTAATGCTCTTATTGTTTAAAGATTTATGACTGTGTTTAAGTATCTTTAGGCGTGATTAATATTAACGAATATAACTTTGTACTATTTAAACATGTGTAAGCATTCACAAATGAAACTTTAATTGCAATTGTACAAATAAACGTTAAATTATTCAACTTCAACATTGTTAAACATGTTAAAGAAATGTTCAGCATTGTTGTTGGGTGAATTATACTCTAGACAAAGCAAGTATATATAATTATATATAGATATCATTGTACCACAGTCATACTCTGGATGAAATGATCAATCAAGTTTTTTGTATATGGAAATTTTGTCTGAGATAACATATAGTTGTTTGATTAAAAACCAAACTGATTATTATTTTCTCATAAGAAAATGTATAATTAGGCAGAAAGCATAATTCGACATACAATAATAAACTTAACTATAATATTTTCCAAAATAAACTACAAAGAGGTTAGAATAATCTTTTAGAGTACTTTTGAAAGGGAAAAATATAAAGAAATACCCAATAAGAAACACCAAAAGAATAATGTGCCACCTCAAGTTCTTGGCACATACAACCATCTCACCATCCATCCAATGATCATATATATATATATATATATATATATATATTTGGAAAAGTTAGATTGAGAATACCCATTTTAAAAAGACAAAAAGAACAAATCTCAGCCACATATTTCTTTCTTATTTTCTCTCTCCTCCATTTCATCTAATCCATTCAAAATCTTTTATCTCAAAAACCGTACATCGAT
>JAOEHQ010037018.1:0-10768 GCA_025447715.1 Asclepias incarnata | reverse complement strand
TAAATTTATTTTAAACACATTATAAAAACCCCCCCCCCCCCCCCCCCTTGATTTTAATGTTTGTGAGGGCAACATTACATAACTATATACTGTTAACATTATATAAGTTATCCCCTATAATGGTTCTTATGACTCAATACTAACAAGATGTATGTGTGTTTTCTTCCAAAATCCAAACCACGCCTGCCACCTGTGTCATGCTAGCTACAACCAAACACAATAATCATAATCTGGAAGGATCGAAAATAGTCTAAAAGGATCAGAAAGTAGAGATGAGTCTATCATATGTGTAACCGGGGAGCCTCAACTGTATTCTGATGATAATGAAAATTTTGATAGATCAAGATCGACAAGTATTAATGGAATTTCAAGTAACGAGTCAAATCGGATTGGGTTCCCCGAAACACTTTTTGCCAAAAATGAATATTGCACTATAAATAGTTAGTGCATTAGACAAGGTTACAAAGTCTAATAGTATTTCAAGAATAATATGGTTTTTGGAATAAAACGATCAGGGGGTTATAAAATTTTAAGTTACACTTTGCCGATTTTCGATCTGTTTGAATTGACCCATTAGACCCGTTGCTTAAATAAAATAGTTATTATGACTCAATACAAATTGCAGATGTTATTGTCACCGTTACCTTTTTGATCACATCTAGCATGTTATTCTTGACAAGCTTACATATGCAAGATAACATCAACAGGAATTGCAGATGCAAAGGACTTATGTATATGCAATAACAATAAATAAACTAATATGCAGGCTTCAATAGAAAAGAAATGTCAATTTATGAGTAGGTAAAAGACTACTGAATAGAAAAGCCTAATAGTTTATCAATAGAAAACTAATGACAGAAACGTTAAAGCAATGTCATCAACTAAATAATATAATGTTCACTTGGATTGCATTATATGTCTCACAATTCTCTCTCTTACTAAACTCATATACAGATCGTCATTCTTACGATGTGTATTTGTGTCTTCTTGTGTTCCATTAATTCTGATGGCTTGATCAGTATCAAAATCTCGAGTTGGACGATAAGTTTCTTGTTGTGCTCTGTTAAATGCTTCATCAAAATGACTTTTCTTCCTAATATAGTTGTGAACTGCCATGGATGCTATCACAATGTTGACATGTGTTTCATAAGAGTAATTTACATGCATATCTTTTAATATTGCCCACCTTGCCTTCCATACTCCAAATGTGTGTTCAATCACATTTCTTAAAGATGAGTGGTAGTAGTTAAATGTCTCTTTTAGTCTTTTCGGAGTGCGTTGACCAGCTGTTTGACCTCGACGAAAATCAGGTATATGATAACGAACATCATTTCCTTTATAAGGAGCAAGATAGCCTCTGGTATTTGGGTACCCGGCATCAACAACATAGTACTTATCTGTATAAAAATGACCTTCTAGTTCAATGGAATGGGTCAAGTAAAATATAGCATAAAACATATAGTAATACTAACCACCCGTTGGACGAGGAAATTTCACCTCTGGCTTACGTAATGCTTCTAAAAAAATTCTTGTGTCATGTGCAGTGCCTTCCCATCCCGCCCATGCAAATGTAAAACACATACTAAAATCACATGCTGCCATGATATTTTGGGTTGCATATCCTTTTCTACCAATATATTTTGCTTGTTCATGCTCTCGCACTGATGCCTTAACATGTGTCCCATCAATGGCTCCAATGCAATCCTATAGATACAAAAATAGTAAATACTGGATCACAATACTATAGGTAAAGTATTGATTTTGAATTTTGAAGTAAAAAAATAGAACATACCTTGAACATGGGGTAATAACGAGAGTTGTTCAGAAGTTGTGGAGGTACTTCCTCATTGTAGTTTGCATTTGGCCTGATGATGTCCCCGCTAAGCTTAAGCACCGCTTTTAAAACATGATGGAAATGTCTATGAATTGTTTCCCCTTAATGATTGAAAGTTTCTTGAGCTAGTCTATTTCCACATCCATGTGCTAATATCATCAAAAAAAATACCAACAGACTCTTCAATAGATACATTACGTGTCCCCTTTAAGCTGTAGTGCATCCTAAGATCCGAACATAAGCTTTTGAAAACATCAACATGTAACCTGAAATCTTCATAACAACGTCTGGGATGGCCATTGAGTACTTCTTGAATAAAAATATTTCCTGTACGACAGGAAGTGCGACAAGGTATACGTGGGATATTCATCATATTATGTCCTACGATCACCCCTTCGACGACTAAACCGCATAATAGTAAAAATTGTTTCTCATCCTTTAACCAATCTTCCTCATTCGGGTCATTGTTGTCATCTTCACTATCAGAACTCACATATCTATCATTGTTTGTTATCTCCATCCTATTAATGTACACAATAAAAAGCCAAAAATAATCAAAATAGTTCATAATGAAACATAACTGAAACATGATTAAACAAAAGCACAATGTCATTTATTCAAACACTACACACATAGAAAACTCAGCAAGAAAATGTCTAGAAACAAGCATCAAAAAAGCAAATGAAGTTAAATAATAAAAACATAAAGCACCATCACTCGTTTATAAGTGAGTAGAGAAAGTTAATCTTGTCGATGGTAGTTGGCGGGTACATAAAGCTTTCCCTTGCCTCCTTTTTCCAAAAGATTCGTAGTGCCTTGTTATAATTTATCGAACTTGGCTCAAAACCCGGGAAGTTTGAAACGATGTCCATACATTCTGATACAGAAGGTATTGGAATACTTAGTGTGCTTCATGAGGATAGTGCTTCAAGAACCGTGTCAAGTTTCACTTCATATCAGGAAGCTGGTGTAATTTTTCCCCTGCTTGAACGAGCATGAGCATTATTTTGCATCTTCTTCCTCTTAATCAAATTGCTTTCTGGAAATAATATTTCCGCATCATCACCTAAACTCACTTCATTGCTATCTACCTTCTTTTCAACATCTATAATACCAATCTCGTCTTGAACATCACTTGGACTATTTTCATTTTGCAATTGATCCGGGGTTTAGTCTTATCCCCAATGGCAACAGAGTCTCGAAACAAAGGCTCATAAAACATGTGATACATCTCCAAATTTTTGTCCTTGAATTTTGCAAGTTCTGGATCTACCTATAATTGAAGAAAACAATATTTTAGTACCTATTTACCATAAGATTGTGAAGAAACTATTTGATCAAACATTACATGTATTTTTTCATCCCACCACTTACTCGTTACTTTTATCGTCTTTTTCACAGGATCCCATCCAAGCCCGGATTCAATTCTCATTAAACGATCGTATAGCTTTTCCTGCTCGGTTTTTTAGGTTGTTTCCTATGTTCGTCCACCCAACCTTATTGAAGTGGCTCCCAGGTCTATTACCATTTTTGACTTCCTCGAGACATAACTCAACAAATATCATATGTGTGTTAGAATCCCAAACAGTTTTTCGAGCAACAGTCTTTGTAGATGCAAGCTTACTTGTGGCATTTTCATGGTTAAATTCCAACCAACACTACTAATAAATTAATCATAGAAAAATTATTACTGAATTTGCAAAGAGTATACAACCAATTATATCAATAAATCAAAATGATAATATAATAATACTAGGCAAAATTCAAAGAGGCCGAACAAAATAAAATAAAAATATGAGATCTAAAAAATCAATAATATAAGATAAATCTTAAAAACCCCGATGTTTAATAAAATAAAATAAAATTTAAGAGTAATGTTTCATATTTATTAGAATCCTTCGATGTTAAGAACAAATGAAATTTATTTTCCAAACACTAGGCTATGTTCTTGAGTTTTATTTTTAAAAAAGGAAAAGAAAAGAAGAGAGATGAACGGAAGAGAAGGAGTGGATTTTCCTTCCTTCCAAATCATCCCAAAAGTGAGAGGAAAAAATTTTAAACAAAATCTATTGGATTTTCCTTCCAATTCTTTTCATTTTTTTTTTTGGGTAAAGGGTTACCCCGGTAAAACTTTTATACCAACAACAATAAGAGTACATCACAAGTAATGTGGCAGAGTACCACATTAATTCCTTATATGACATGCCATATAAGGTAAACACAAGCTAAAAAGCAAACTATAATAAACTAGCTATTACAAGCAAACACCCGCAACATGGAAAAGCAGAAAAACAAGGTAACAAGTATGAAGTGTTGCAGCTTCACTCAACATATGCGGGATCATCCCTATCCATAAGAATGTTTCTCGAAAGTTTCCAATCATCTAGCAGTCGTACCACCTTTGGACTTTGCTTAAATTTAATTGAAGCAAGTTTGTAGTGCACCATTCCAAGGATTGTATCTCTTAGTTGTTGAGGAGACCGAGTATTGCTAGTAAACATGCGATTGTTTCTTTCTTGCCAAATGAAATAGACTGACGCAGCAAACACTAATCGACCAATCACACTCCGAGCTGAGTTCCCATTTGAAATCAGGATTAAGGCATTTGTTAATGCTTCAAGAGTAGATACATGTCCCAAGCCTGCTTTATCTTTCATCAAACTCCATACACGAGCCGAGTATTCACAAGTGAATAATAAATGATACCGCGAATATGGACCTGTTTGACAAAGAGAACAACAAACCAAATTTAGGTTAGTAGCCCCACCCACATCCCAAGGTATCATCCGATCATGAGTCTTCAACTTGTTATTCAACGCCATCCATAGAAGGAATGCGTGTCTTGGAATGCTTTTTGAGAACCAAACAACCTTTGTCCAAGTCACCGGTTCCTTTCTACTTCGAACCACATCCCAAACATTAGTTGCCGAAAAACCCAAAGGTCTACCAAGTGTATCACTCCAAACCACAAAATCAGATTACCCATTAGTTAAGATCGGGGGCACACAATCTATGAGAACCGGAAACAAATCCCTCCATGCTACTGGCCATAATCAAGCCCCATTCTCCACTATATCAGCTACCTTATTATCAAGTGATAAACCAGCCTGCATGATAGCACGTGGTGTTAAATAATCACGAAGTGGACACATTGAACACCACTTATCAAACCAAGCAGAAGTAGTCAAGCCATCCCCCACTTTAGTCCAAATATATGGTCGAATTAGAGGCCTAATTTGGAGAAGCTTTCGCCATCCCCAACTCATACCCCCCTGAATCGGAATATCCCAGAAATTACGTCCCCGTAACCTGTACATATGTATCCATTTAACCCAAATTGAATTGCGGTTCTTGAGAATACTCCAAACATGCTTTGTCATAAGAGCCTTATTCATTTCTTGAATTCTGTGGATTCCTAAACCACCTTCATATTTTGGGACACACACCGACTTCTATGCCACTTTAGCCTTTCCTCTCGTAAATTCACCTTGGCATCAAAGAAATCCCACATCTTCTATTCTAGTTCATGAATAACCCGGGATGGGAGGATAAAAACCGAAGCCCAATAGGTGTGCATTGAAGTCAAAACCGAGTTTATCAACTGAAGCCTACCTGCAAATGAAAGGGTTTTAGTTTTCCAGTTTGTTATCTTCTTTTCCATTCGCTCAACTAAAACAGCGCAATCCCTATACACCAATCTGGTAGAAATAAGTGGGACTCCTAAATACCGCACTGGCAATTGCCCCTCTTCAAAAGGCATTACATCCAAAATTGCACGTTTAACCGGATCAGAGATGTTACAAAAGAAAGCTGTGCTCTTTGGAATACTTGGAACTAAACCCGACATATCCTTGAAAACATTCAACGCATCCATAATGCTCTTTGCTGACTCAAAATCACCATGAGCAAACAAAAAAAGATCGTCAGCAAAGCACACATTAATAATAGAATGCTCCTCACATTGATGATGAAATCGAAAAACAGGATCAGAAGAAGCCTGCTGCAGTATTAAGCTCAGAACTTCCATTACCAAAGTGAAAAGATAAGGCGACATAGGGTCACCCTGCCTGAGACCACGTCTACCCCTGAAAAAACCATGAAGATTCCCGTTAACACAGATAGAGAAAGAAATGGATGACACACATGCCATAATCCAGGCAACCAACTTTGCAGGAAAACCAAAACCCAACAAAGCCTTCCTCATAAGACGCCAATCAACTGTATCGTATGCTTTTTGAATGTCTACTTTAAATGCGCATCTAGGTGGGCCCCGATTAAGGTGATAGCCATGCATGATTTCCTGAGTAAGTAAAATATTGTCTGTCGACCAAGGATAAACGCTGATTGGTTGATACTCACCACATCATCCAACCCTTCCTTGATTCTGCTTGCAAGGATTTTGCAGATACATTTATAAAGCACATTACAACAAGGGATGAGCCTATAATCAGTAATAAGAGATGGGGTCGTGACCTTAGGCACTAGAGCAAGAATGGTGTGGTTCAACCCATTTAGGAGCTTCCCATTCCGAAAAAAAAATCTTTAATCGCTGCACAAACTTCATGACCAACAGTATCCCAAGATTTCTTGAAAAAAACCGAAGTGAAGCCATCAGGGCCAGAAGCTTTATTATCACCTATGGAAAACATCGCATCTTTAATCTCATCATTAGTAACGTGTCTGACCATGTTAATCGCCGTATGGGCATTAACCCGTTTGGAGAATAAAGTACTAGGTGGGGTAGTGTTTACACAACCTTCAACACCCAAGAAATTTTGATAATGTCGGACAAATGCATCAGGCACAGCACTACCCTCGTATTGAGTACCACTAGTATCTTTAATCACCTGGATACAACTTCGATGATTCCTACATTTAACAGAGTTATGGAAGTAAGCCGAATTGGAATCACCAACTTGTAACCAATCAATTTTAGCTTTCTGTTTCAAAAACTGTTCCTCATCCAATGATGCATCCGTAAAGCGCTGTAAACATAAAATCTCCTGTTCACGCAAAGTCTCATTTGATGGGTCTTTGTCTATAGCGAACTGTATCTGGTCCAACTCATTTCAGAGAAGGCTAACACGTTCATGGAGATTACCTTGCTTAAACAACAAGCCACGCAAAGGTGACTTTAGAGACTTCAGCTTAGACACAACTTTAAACATGTGATGTCCCTTTATATCCACTGACCACGCCTTTGCAACAATATCTTTAAATTCTGTTTTATCAACCAAAAAGTTTGCAAATTTAAACGGCTTAGGGAGTGAAGAGGAAACCTGCGGCAGTTTGAGAATGCAAGGCGAGTGGTCTGAAAGACGGTAAGGCTGGAATATCGCACAAGAACCCGGGAAGGCACCCATGAATTGTACATTACCCATCACCCGATCAATCTTTTTCAAAATGCCAATACCTCTCTTCGGCTTTTGATTCCATGTATAATGATCAATGCATTCTTGAAATTCCCGCATCCCTATATTAACAGTGGAAGACCCAGCAAACTTATCCTCCAAATTAAGTGAGGAATTAAAATCACCTAAAAGGCACCAAGGGTTATCATGGACAAAAAGCTTATGTAAATTTAAATTACTCCAAAGATCACGACGATCTTTGTAGTGATTATTAGCATATACAAACGAACAAAACATAGACTTTTTATCGATCTTAAACGAAATTTGAACATGAATAACCTGACTAGTTTGAGAAAGAACTATAATATCCACAAGGTCAGTGTTCCAACCAATGATAATATGGGTACCCTTGTCACACATATTACCATTTGATGTCCAATCCCAAGAACGACAAATCTTTTTACACACATCAAACAACCTATTCATGTCTACATGTGACTCCATTATCGCACAAACCTGTAATTTATTTTCTAACATAACCTGGCGAACCTCAGTTTGTTTCAGGGGACGGTTCAAGCCCCTAATGTTCCACGATGCGATACTACCCATTTGAAACCCCATATCCAGGAGTGCTTGCCCCCGCAGATGTTTTCCTTGGAACCGTACCAGTCTCCATGAAGATCCCATTCTCATCACGTATTTCTATATGTTCATCCACATCAGAATCTTCATCATGTGACCAATCTACACCAGAATCACTTGGTTTCCTACCCGAAGTAGAAGGTTGTTCAGTTGACTTGCCAGTCTTCCCTACAACATCCCCTCCTTCATCCTCATCAATCAATACTCCAAACGAGTTCTTCACCTGTACAGCGGGTGCTTTAGAAGATGAAGTAGTTGCAGGCTTCTTCATTTTTCTTTTCTCTTCTTCTTTTAAATGAAACTCAAGAAGACAATATTTTTAATCATTTTCTTTTCTCTTCTACTTTTAAATGAAACTCAAGAAGTTCGTTTCTTTAAAATAAATAACAAAAAACTCAATAACATAGCGTAAAAACTGACTTCAAACACAATAATCTAAAAATCCACTTCAAAACTAAACCACAAACACCCTCTTAATCGAATCGAGTATTCATCAGCTTTCCTCCCCCTGCCTTAGGAGTAATGACCTGCGATCTCTTGCTGCTGCTTTTGAAGCCCTTCAATTTCTAATGGTTATTCTTCATTATTGTAAGCTTTCATAAATTGTTTTGTTTCTTTGATTCTAATTACTAAACATTACTTTCAGAGTGAAAATTCAACCTCAATTACTTCATTCTCGGCTCTACATATTCTTTTACATGTTCGTGATTTTTTTTTGCGTTTACAGTTTATTTATAAACCAAATATCATAAAAATGGTTGGTCGTGCAGATATCATGTCATATCATCAACAGGAAGATAATGAGTATGTGGTGGATGAATATGAAATGGAAGATGTAGATTATGATGATGATGATGATAACATGGATGGGTATAATGCCAGAGATATTGGCTCTGACATGATTACATGGTTCGACTTTAATCCCCATTCGTAAACAAATGATTGTTTTTCTCTGTTTATAATCAATGCCCTATTTTTTTTCTTTCTATTATTTGATTTGGAGTGTTACCTAATAATAATAAAGATAATTGTAGTGGCTACAGCTTATTTTGTTTGGCAAGAGCGCAATAACAGGTTATTCACTCCTCAAGAGCGGCCTGTTAATCCGCTTCGGGATACCATTGTCTCAACTGTGCGTCTTAAACTTGTTACTAATAAGTTTAAAAGAAGAACAAAGGGAATGAGCATATTGGACCAGTGGAAGATACCAAAGACGTAGACCATCTGTGGGGCTGTTTTCGACGCCCATGCACTGCATTTATGTTCCTATTTTGTAATATTAGTTTGTAGTGCATTTCTTATTTAATAGTTTTGCTCTATAGGACTATAGCTTGTTTCCACATATATACGGAGATGTCGTATATATGAACTAGTATGGTACTCTGCCATACTACTTGTAAAACATTGTTTTGGTGTTGTTATATAAAGCTTACCAGGGTATTCCTTTACCCAAAAAAAATAATAATAAACATAAATCAGAAAAATGGTCAACATGAGAAGCACCAAAGGACATATCATGTTGAATAGGGATATGTATATTTTATGTCTCGAACTCATGTGGTGGACCTGATTACGTTTTTTATCTACTGTTGGACTCAAGTGCAGAGTTTTGGTGATCCAGAAGCTGCATACATTGTGTTTACTAGTGGAGATGATGTTTTGGCTATTCGGGCTTAATGTTATTTTTTAGGTTATTCTGACAGGTTAATCTTTTTTATTTTTCATGTTCTGAACGTTCATATAAATTGTTAGTGAAAAGTTTTATTTGTGTTTATTTCTTACCAGGTGAAGCCTTGGTTAAGCTATTGATTTTTAGGACTATCATGGTCAATTCGTAAATTCTGTGGTATGGCTCTTACAAAAATTTGACACATTGAGGTGACTCCTGTTATTCTATTTCTATCTTTACCACTATATTGTTTTGTTTTATTTATAGTGCATATGTTAATTTCATAGTTGCTTATATCTTGGTTTTGCATATATTGTATTGTTGATAGCATTATTTATACTCTTCATCGAACTACTCCGCACTGTCTAATCTCTATGTAATGAATATCACATGCGTAATATGATTATGATCTGTGATATCAAGCAATAGGCCATTGGTTTAGTTGTGCAATGTCAATGAGTGCATGCTCATTATTTTAATAGATCTTAATTAGGGTTGCTGTTACTTTAAAAAAAGCATACCAAACATATTGCGGGATTCTGAATCCCAAATTTGATAGCGTTTTGTCACCTAAAAGTATGTGGGTATATACATTGTTATAAAGAATTATTTTAGGGGATAGTCTAAGTATCAATTTTTATTTACTACAAGAAAATATTACTTTTGCCAATGAGCTGTTTCTACATGTAAATATTAGTTAAATTCTTTGAATCTAATTTATTAACTCTAACCATTTTGAGTTAAAATAGCTTGATATAGATTATTAGTGGTTGTCATAGGTAATTCTAAGATACAACAAAGATGAATACATGGTTCGTGAAGGAGATCCTATAACACAGATGTCTTTCATCATTGGAGGCAGACTTTAAAGCTCCATAACAAATGGAGGCCGAACAGGCTTCTTCAATTCCATCATAATGAGTCCTGGATATTTTTGTGGTGAAGAACTTCTTGTGTGGGCTTTACATCCAAACTCAACATCACTTGCAGCAGTGGAAGCTTTCGGAAGATCTCAAATTTGTTGCAAATCAGTTCAGAGGACTGCATAGCAAGAAATTGCATCATACTTTTAGACATTATTCCCACCATTGGAGGACATGGGCTGCTTGCTTTATACAGGCTACTTGGAGAAGACATAAAAGGACATGGCAAGATACCTTTCAACAATGGATTTTTTTTTTGTTGATCACGTGATGATGAACATGATCAAAGTCATGACCAAGAGGATCAAGAAAATGAGCAGTCTCATGGTCCAACGGCTCAAGTGGAGTC
>JAOEHQ010036996.1:0-12697 GCA_025447715.1 Asclepias incarnata | reverse complement strand
CCCCCCCCCCCCCCCCCCCCCCCCCCCCCCCCCCCCCCGCTAAATTTTCATCACTATATTGATCCCCCAGAATATCTTTGAAACAAAGGAAAGGCATCGAATGGAGGAAATGAAAGGTGGTTGTTTATCTTTCAGTCGCTCTATCAAACTGTTGTAGATGATTTCAGAGAAATCAGTTATGATTCCCTTCCACAAGCAATAACCAATCTCCAGTTGAGATTGATTGATCTGGTCCAGTCCACCAGATCCTCCATCCAAACACTCCACAATATGAGTGAAGAAGAACCTCCAAGACTGTGAGAGGTGTTTCATGTGGATGGTGCCCTTGGTCTTCAAAGACCCATCTTCATTGGTCAAATCAGTATGACCCATATCCAGAAGGACTTCTCTGATGTTCGTTGTGCGGAGAGGCATGACTGGAGATTCACCATCATTAAAATAATCCAGATTCAAGGCCTCCCTGAAAGATGTACTGGTGATAGTACATTGTCTATCCCCATTCTTTAGTGTGAAAGAAATCAAATGGTTATTGGGGTCATAGATGGCGGTGTACGAGACCTCACAAAGATATTCATGGTATAACCACATTGGATTTAAGGTGAGGGCACAATGTATGGGAGATTGGTTTAGAAAACTGATTAATCTCCCAATAATTGAATGGAGTCATTTAGGATGTACACAGACATCCAAAAACATGAAAGTAGCCAATGTTTGGCTTTCTATTCCTAGGTACTTCATAAGCAGTCTTCTTGTGTCTCTTTACATAGACAGATCGGTTTTGGGTGTAGCAAGCAGTTGCAATTGCTTCGGCCTAAAAACTGGTTGGAAGACCTGATTCAGTTAGCATACTTCTGGCAGCTTCTATCAGTGGTCGATTCTTTCTTTCAACGACTCCATTTTGTTATGGAGATTTGCTGATGAGAAGTTCCGAGAGATGCCAGTGTCAGTGCAAAAAGACACTAGTAAAGAGTTGGTAAACTCAGTACCATTGTCACTCCTAAACTGACACACTTTTTGCTTATGCTTGAGTTCAATTTGTTTGATGTATGAGATAATTTTGAGTAGCAGAATCTTTTTGACCTGAGAAAGATTACCCAACAATATCTGAAAAAATCATCGACAATGACAAGGGTATACCTCTTTCCTGCTCAGGTCTGGACATTCACTGGACCAAAAAGATCCATGTGAAGTGGTTCAGTGATGCTAAAGTTCTGCTTTGTCTTGAAACTGACACGCTTTTGCTTGCCCATCTCACAAACTGGACATGGCTTGTCTTTATTGAAAGACAAAGGTGGAATCCCTTCAGCTAGCTCTTTTATCGAATGCTTGTTGATGTTCTTGAAGTTCAGGTGGGATAACTTTTTGTGCCACAGCAAGTTTGTGTCATCATCAGCTTTTGAATAAAAGCATTGCTCAGATGGAGCACTACTTAGATCCAGCTGATACACATTTCCTTTTCTTGGTGCCACTAACACCACCTTCCAATTTCTATCCAGAATGGTGCCTTGTTCAATATAGAACATAACTCTCAAGCCAGTATCACAAAGTTGACTAACGCTGATCAGGTTATATTTCAAACCATTTACATATGCAACTTTGGTGAACTTTACTTGACCATTGTTCAATACACCATATCCCTCAGTTTCTCCAGATCCATCGTTTCCAAAAGTGATTTTAGGACCAGCTTTAACCTGGTACTTCTCCAGCAGGGACTTGCATCCTGTCATGTGCCTAGAACCTCCACTGTCTAGGTACCAGATGTATTTCTCCAAATGTATTTCACTCGTTCGTTCTCACAGATACATGCCGTTAATGGTGGGTCACGTCTTTGTATCGAGTTATAAATACATAACCATTTTATACGATATTATATAATCATCAAAGTTTTCATTTCCAAGGTAACATGAGCAACCGGAATGTAAGGTCAAAAGGTACAAATGGAGCTACAAATGCAGTTCTAGTTGGGGTCGTTCCAACCGGTAACGCACAAGAGAAACAAGTATATAGTTGATATATATCCCGCAATGAGCGCAACCTTCGTGTTTAGTTGCCATCATTGAGTTTGGTATATATATATATATAGGTGAGTCAAATGTATGAAAACCTATAGGTGGTTGCATTGAAATAAATATGCTACACATATGTATTTTAGGTTGTATGACTAAAAACAATATTTGATTCACATTTTTTTTTATTAATAATCGTGAATTTTGGAGTTCAAAAGTTTGTAAATACATATTTACAAATTAACGTGTAGTTTTAAAATAAAAAATATGTGTTGATATAAAAAAAATGCCAACCATTTTGCTTAGTTTAAATGATTTGTGAGTTCTTAAATGCATATATTAACATTTATAATTTTTAAATTTTAAAAACTTCACAATATTAATGTATAATCGCCGCATTTTACAAAGGGTGATAAGTTAGTTTAGTCTATAAATTTTTAAATAAAAATGAAATACAAGGTTTTATGCATCACATTCGACCCAGTTGACACATACCACATTTGAGTATTTGACACGTTACATATACATCAAACCCAAATCCAAACCAATCAATTTATCAGTAGGTGGTCAAAATTGTCACCTATATATAAAAAGGATTTTGTTTAATGTGTTTTTACTTCAAATTGTTGGTTATTTTGTTTTGGCTAACAGAGGAAAGAATTCGCACCTTCTTAGCGAGAAAAAGTGCAGCATCAATGGTACCGTCTGCATATATTGATCTCCCACAAACGTTGTGTTGAAACTCAAGAGAAACTCTACATATAGAAAAAAGAGATTAGATAGTGTCAAGAAGGATTCAAAAACCCACCCAAGTTTAAAGATAGTAAAAATATTACGTTCTATCAGGAGATTTGAGAAGGTACGTATGGTATGCATGTCCATCAACATACAATATTGGAACACCAAGCATTTCAACCTGTTGCTTTGGATCTCTTATCCATTGTAACTGATATGAAATAATATGATTGTTAAGACCGGGTGATATAAATATATGGGATTAGTTTCTGATAATGTAACTAACTATATCCAAATGGTCATGGTAGAAAAGAACAAAAATCTTGTGCATTTAAGGAAGAAAATTTGTAAAAATGTTCGAATCATGTAACCGACCAATCAAAAACTTGCACGTGGCAAGTCATATGACTGCCACGTATACACTTTTACATGATTTGAACATTTTTACAAAGTTTCTTCCTTAAATGCACAAGATCTTTGTTCTTTCCTACTATGTCCATTTAACCATAGTTAGTTACATTTTCAGAAACTAATCCCTAAATATATATATATATATATGTATTATATGAATAAAATCCAAGAGGTCGATATAATGAAAATAAAAGGTGTTTCAAAATAAAAAAAAACTAGCTATTTCTTAACTTTCTTACACCATGAACATATATTTTTGGATCTTTAAGATGTCTCAAAGTGCATTCAATCTTCTGTAACCAACGTATTTTAAGACTTTGTTTCATAAGCATTATCTTGAACACATCCTTTATTTGCAAAGCAAAGGCTTGCAACCATTGTTCTTGAGATTGCCATTAGAAAGATATCACAATGTTTGGCAAAAATGTTAAGCTAGTACAACTATTATGGTTTTTTCAAGCATGGTAGCTGTTTTGATACAGAGACACAGAGTGACAAGTACAAAGGTTATAAAAGCTTGCTTACTCAAATCAAAAGGTTACAACTTACAATGTGATATGGACCATTTTAAAAAAAAAAAAAATTATGGACCAGAAGTCCAAGGGTGTTAAGTGCCGATTTTTAATATTAGATTATAAGTTAATTTCAATTCAAAGCAAGAAATCTTATATATATATATATCATATATATACACACATAAATAATTGTATTATTGTTAATTAATGATATATGGTGTACTATTATTATTATTAGTGATTAACTGATTGTCATTTTTTGCTTCAATTACTAGCATATACGAATTTTATAGATTAAAAGTGAAACTAGATATAGGGATTTTATATGTATATATAGATTAATTTTAGGGATATTGTATGTGGATGTATTTATGTCAATTTATGTGAACTGTATATGCGGATTTTATAGGGTTATCTGTATTTATGTGAATGTATAGAAATATTATATAACAAGATATAAATGGGGGTATATGTATGTAGAGATTTATTTTTATATAAGTGTACGTATGTTTTTATTTAGATCTGTGTATTCCTGGAAAGATATGGGAAAAGAAGATGAATATGGGAAATGAAGAGGGTGTTTTAGAGGTAAAATGACGAAAATGCCCTCATGTGATTGCACATGAGGCCTTAACGGAGCAAAACTAATGACTGTTAGTACGAGGGGCAAGGGATTATAAAAAAATGCAACATATGGGTATGTGTTGATACAAGTGAACCACCTGATGAAATTAACTCTTAGATTATTTACTTGTTTACCAAGTTAGGGTTAGGACTACTTGGTTAAATAAGGCCTACGAGCCACATTAGAGTTTTATGTCTGATATTGTTATTTGGTTCCTTTGTCATCTATCATGTTTGTTTATTTTCTCTGTTCAATTTTGGTTTGGTACACAACAATTGGTATTAGAGCCATTCCGCTCCTATTCCGGACCTGTGAATTCGATTCTATTGTCTCCGACGAGTAGCAACAAGAAAATTTTCTACAGTGATTCAACCACAGGGCTGCACTTCAATATGATTCAAAGACGCAATCAGCAATTAGGGCAACAAACAACAATCAATCTTTACAAAGACATCAACGAAATCAGGTTTGAGGAACGAATCAGACATGAAATCCGCAATGGGAGAAATCAGAACATTATGTCAAGAAGGTACAGTTTCAGATTATTGTAGCGTATTTCAATCTTTGTTCAAGAGGGTTAAAAATTCTGAAAAATTAAGTGAGTTTTGTGCGATATATTTCTTTACGGTTGGTCTTGAACCAAGAATTAGAGATATATTCATCACATAGCATCAATATAGTCGTCAAACGGTAGAAGATGTGAATTTTTTAGCCTTAAAAAGAGTTGCTAATGAGCTGCAAGATTCGTTTTCTCCTCTTCATTTTACATAAAGGATTTATAGCTTGATTTTATAAAAAGTCTTGGATAAAATAATGGAAGGTAATGAATCTTTTAAGGGTGGTAAGATTCAAGAAATTAGTAATCAAGATATTGATGTTCAGGAATTGTTTGATGATAATAAACATGAAGTGAAATCTGAAAATAAAGATAATGCATATAAGATGTTTGATAAAATGCCAATGACCAAAATTCTAAAACAAGATGGTAATGTGGAAGAGTATTGTGAAGTATTTGATTCTTTGTTAATTGAACAAAAAGAATTTATGGGGGAGATGGGCAACATTGAGCTACAAAGGGCGCCTTCGATTCATCCATGAGTGTTAACAATGATAGACATGCGATGACTTTCCACATCAGAAGATGGTATTTCGAATAATGGTATGGGATATGTGGATCACTGAAGCAATTTTTGAAGTCACAACTTGAGGACAAGGTGTTTTTGGGAGTGAGAGTAACGATATGGACCAGAAATCCAAGGGTTTTAAGTGTCAATTTTTAATGTTACATTATTCACTTGTTACTTTTCAAAAAAAAGATTATTCACTTGTTCACTAAGTTAAGGTTAGGACTACTTGGTTAAATAAGGCCTGCGAGCCACATTAGCGTTTTAGGTCTGATATTTTTATTTGGTTCGGCTAAACTTGTTTTGAAGTTTCTAGAACTCGAATCCAGTTTAGGAGTTGCTCGAACTCGAATCCAGTATTTATCATCCTATAACTATTATTCCTTTGTCATCTATCGTGTTTGTCTATTCTCTGTCTGGTACGCAACACAATGTGCCAACTCACACTACATAGTTGTTAACATAAGTTTTTTTGACACACCTTATCTTCATGAAACAAGGCTCCCAAATTCTGAAAAATTGAGATGAAAGCTTTTGCTGTTCCAGATTTGTCCAACTTGGTATGCTGATGAGATTCTAACACCTGTCAGGTTTTCAAAAGCACGTGATCTGATCACCATAAGAAACAAGAAGATGTGACAAAATGGAGGGTCATAGTGTTGGGACCGTAAACACAAGAGGTCAAAGCCGGAGAAGTTGGGTTAGGTTGACCAAAACACTTTTTGTCCTGCACTTTCTAACTTAATCATAAATGAAAAGTGTGTTCAACATGAAAATAACTACTGTACTTATTAGAGCGAAACTCTAACCTTGTGGATACACCAATC
This sequence comes from Asclepias incarnata, assembly GCA_025447715.1. Taxonomy (NCBI): domain Eukaryota; kingdom Viridiplantae; phylum Streptophyta; class Magnoliopsida; order Gentianales; family Apocynaceae; genus Asclepias; species Asclepias incarnata. The sequence goes on along the minus strand of JAOEHQ010036996.1, from coordinate 6,454 downwards.
AATATATATAGACTTTGGGCTACTTTAAGCCCTTTTAACCTGTTTGTTTCCATTCGACTCGTTAAATGATCCAAATAAGTGAATGGACTGAAATTCACACGTTTAGGAACAACCAAAGCCAAGTACGAACATTAAACAAAATAGATGCAAAACAAATTTATGTGGTAGAAACTTGAAATAACAAGGAAAGCCGTTTTTCTACTGCTTCACTTTAAGAGAAGCTGGGCTGCTCCAGTTTGTCCTTATGCTATATCAGATTTGAAGGGTCCGAATTGAAGGAAATTGTGAAGGTCTCATTTTGATACTAACCTACTTTCTACAGGATCTCTTACTATACGTAATACTTGGTTACTACGAAATTAGAATTCACTTGCATTTCTTGCTTTTTATTCATATACACCAAGACAGACTATTAACCACACAAATTAACAAGTACTAGTCAGACACTTCCTACAGGAAACAAAATAAAAATTCGAAGGAAAACTATCAATGAGCGAATGAGAACATTGTAAAAGGACGGACAAGGGAATCACAATCTCGCTCTCCTGTGATAAGATTTATTTCCTTTAGAGAATTATATGATGAGATGTTTGATTATTTAGGGGCTGTTTACTTTCTACTTAATGGAATTAATAATTAAGTACTGAATGCATTCAGTCAAATTTAGTGTTTCTTTTTTACACTTAATAACACAACCGACTTAATAGAATATGGTGAGGTTTTAGTGCATCCCCCTGTTTTACCAATTTTACCCTCACTCTCTTTTCAACTTCCTCCACTATACCCATGATCCTCATCACCTCTTATTGGCGGCAAAACTTCTACAATTAGTGCCATTTATTACCCTCCATATATTTACCATTACAATCCCATTTCTTACCCTCCTTATATTTACCATTACAATCCACAATTCCCGGTTGCTCCCTTCACCACAAAACAGGTACCTTGTGTTTCTTTACTTGAATAATTGATATATATTTATTGTTTGTATTTATTTTCCTATTTTATCTCTGTATTTATTTTTTTAACTTGGATAATATATTTGTATGTAAATTTATTTTATAGGTTAAATCCTTCTGCATTTGTAGCTTGACCATATATACAGTGACAACCATTTTATTTTATTTTTTGCATTTAAAAAGTTAATTATTGTGTTACTAAAGGAAGTTCATTATAATTATTCAGTATCTTGATTTTTCCATGCAACATGGATATCTATTGTATTTGAATAGAAAATGATTAAACTGCAAACTTATAGAAAATTATTATTATTATTATTGCATAATGTAGCATTTATAAAGACAGTATACATGACTTCTATTAGGTCAGTAGTTGAAAGTAAGCACTCGCCTAACTTTGTTTAATATCGTTATTATGTGGTACAAAATTGAGTTATGTGTGTTATTTTTAATTCTTTAGGTATGGATCAAACCGGTGAGTGTGAAAAACCAAAGAGAGTTAGAATTAGTTGGAAAAACTTAAATGTGGTGAGAACATTTCTAGAAGCTTGTATTCAAGAGGTTTCTGTTAATGACCGGGAAGGTGGTAATCTAAAACCAAATTCATGGATAAAAGTTTCAGAAACCCTTAAAGATACCCATAACTTTATTGTTGATCGTAAGCAAATGAAAAATCATTACGACCAGAGGCGGTACCAGAAAAAAATTCAGGGGGAATATGGCGCATGGTTACTCCTAAGAAACAAGACTGGAAATGTGTACGACCCGTCTACTAACACTTTTAATCTAACTGATGAGGAATGGGAGATAGAAATGAAGGTCACTTTTTAATCTATATCTTTTTACTTCATCTACGTATTCATTAGTTAATATAGTTATACAGTTTCTTTTCTAAAAACAGAGAAATAGGTACATAAAAGAATTGAGGAATGCAGGTTTACCCTATCCCGATCTCTGTTCAAAACTTTTTGATGGAGCAATGACCACGGGATTGTAGTTGTTTTTAAGTGATATTGCACTATAATTGCTATTTGTTGAGCTTTGTCGAGACTTGAGAGCATGTATTGTGTTTATGGTTTGAACTCCTTGTATTTGGTTATTAATTAATGCATTTGGTTTTTGATTTTAGGTAATTATTGACTTTTAAAATTATATTTTTATCAATTTGGTTATGTTGAGACTTTATGCAAATATTGACTTCTATATCAAACAAATCATTTTTTTCTTGTCACATGGGCAACACAGTAGCGATGCAATATTTGCTGAGTTCATTTTCAAACTTATAACAATGTTCTAAAAGCTAACAAATGGGGAATGGCGACTACAACAACCCTACTGGATACGACAGGGAAGAAGGATGGCAGCAGGTTCGATACGGAAAAAGGAAACGATCGGGATTCAACGTCGGGGTGACAAGGAACGTGCATGGAGTGGAGAAGGGCTCCAACAAAAACCCTAATTCCAATATGAGTATTTTGAATAGGATGGGAATGACGTTCTATATCACAAATTTCCCTCATAAAATCACGGCTAAAGAGATTTATAATAGATGTTTAGAGTTTGGGGTCATCACGGATGCGTTTATTTCAAATCGACTATCGAAAGCGGGGAAAAGATTTGGATTTGTAAGATTCATCAAAGTGGATAATGCGGAGAAACTTTTGAATGACTTACGATCGGTGTGGTTTGGGAATCATAGACTATTCGCAGACGTGGAGAAATATGGTCGTAAAACTAAGAAGGATGTTTCCAATGGGAAGAAATCAGTGAGCGTGGAGGTGAATCAAAGAGTGCAACCAGCAGCGGATCGCCAAAAAACAGGTAAATCCTATGCCGAGGTTCTATCTAGTGAAGCGGGTAATGTTTCTAATGACTTTAAGCCCTGTAGGATTGTTAAGATTCCGCATAGTTCTGATGATTCCAATGTTGTTTTGTCTCGGTCGATCCTTATTAAACTTAAAATTCCTGAACTTATTCCTACATCGAGGGTATGGTTGTATGAGGAAGGTTTTACTGATACTGTCATTAATTATGTGGGTGGGAGATGGATACATATCCTGTTCGAGAATGAGGAGGCAAAAGCTTCCTTTTTGGCTAACGATAATTTGAAGTGTAAGTATCTTGCGTCTAAAGATCCTTGTGACTCGTTTGTTCCAGATGAACGTATGGTATGGGTCGATATTTCTGGGGTTCCAAAAGGGGCGTGGAGTAGGGATAATTTTCAAGCCATGTTGGGTTCTTGGGGAAAGGGTATCTTTTTTGTCTCGGATTGGGTTTCGACTACTGCCATGGGTAAAGTATGTGTGCTCTCTCATCTTCAGAAATTTATTTATGAAGAGTTGATCATTGAATTCAAGTCTAAGCGATATGATATTTGGATTCGGGAATTTGCGGTATGGGAACCAAAGATTGTAAAGGTTAATGATGAAACTGAGTCTTCAGATGGGTCAGAAAGTGGGGATGACTCTGATAGCATTCCTGGAAGTGAAGATTCCATTGAACATAGCGCGAACTTTGACTCTAACTTGTGTAGGGGATACTCGGCAGAGGAAGATAAAGGAGTGTCAGGTGTAGCCAAGGAGGTGAATGAACAGGAGAAAGTAATCAATGGTAACTTGGAACCCATTCTAACGGATCAGGATGAGTACTCTCAAATGGTGGGCGATACCTTGGATGGAAACGGTCAGAGTGAAGAGTTGAAGGCTGATGAAGAAGTGGGAAAAGAAAAGATTGAGGAGGCCATTGAGAACGACTTATTTTCTCTGGATAGAATCATTTCCAAGGAAGATAATAGGAGTAAATGTACGTCTTCATGTCCACCAGTAGACAGCAGTAAAGAGTCTAATTCATTCTCAACAGGGGCGCCGGGATTTAAAAAAGGAGTATATCCGGGTTATGTGAATGCAAAGGAAAAGGGAGAAGAGCAGAACCCAGAACCTAAAAGATTCAATGGGGGGTCGGATTGCACCTCGCAGGGGTCTTCATCAGTTGTGGACAAAGCTAGGGAGATTTTGGAAGCCGGACGTAATACGGGTTTTCAAATCAAAGGTGATCTACGATCAGCCGAAGAGATTGTCAAGAGGATAAGTGTGTTAGATGGTTTCCAATGAAGATATTATCTTTAAACATGTGTGGAACGGGGTGCGAAAAGAAAAGAAGGACGCTTCGATACATTCTTAACAAGCATGCGGTGAATTTTTTATCGGTTCAAGAAACTCTGATGTCTTCTACAGATAGTGTGAGAATTAAGACATTGTGGGGAAACTATGGGTTTGATTTTGCTCAATCTTTTGCAAGTGGCAGGTCTGGAGGGTTATTGTCATTATGGGATCCGAATTCGTTTTGCAAGGAGGAGATTATTATAGACGTTAATTTTCTTGTGATCAAAGGGAAGTGGGTCGCTGAAAATATTGTAGTATTCATGCTCAATGTATATGCTCCACAAAGTGAAAGTGACAAGTTGGCGCTGTGGACGAAAATTCTCCATTTTATGAGGGATAATCCGGGACGCTATATAATACATGGTGATTTTAATGCGGTGAGAGTCGAAGAGGATAGAATGGGTTCGATTTTCTCCAAACAAAATGCAGTGAATTTCAATTGGTTTATTGATCAAGCGTGACGGATATTCCGATGGGTAGGCACAAATTCACAAGACTTTCGGTTGACGGTTCTAAATCTAGCAGGCTGGATAGATTTTTAATTTCTAATTCGTTATTGGCTGAGGTCCCGGGTGTTGTGTTGGAAGCTCTAGACGATATTGTCTCGGACCATAGACCGCTCTTATTGTGCAAGAAAGATGTCGATTTTGGGCCTAAACCTTTTAAACTCTTCAATTCGTGGATGGAGTGGGATGGTTTCGATGACGTTATTAGGTCCGGTTGGGGAAACAGCCCTTCCGATAAGAATGTTTCGGCTTTTGTTAGAGTAAAAAACAAGCTTAAAAGAGTCAAAGCGGGAATAAAAGAGTGGCGACAGCAGAGGTGTTCAAGGAATAAAGTTATGATTACAAAGGACATTGCTAGACGATGAAAACTCTAAATATTTTCATGCTTTGGTTAATGCTAGGAGACGAAATGGGACGATTAATGGGGTTAAACATAACGGCAGATGGATTGATGATCCTAACGAAATTAAATCTTGTTTCCATGATTTTTTTGCAGGAAAGTTTAAAAGTTTTAATGGCCTCCCTTTTCAATTTTGTGGCGATCAGATGAAACGCCTTTCGGTTTCTCAAGCAATCAACCTTGAAGCGCCGTTTACTAGGAACGAAATTAAAGACGCAGTTTGGAGTTGTGGTAGTGACAAATCCCCTGGGCCGGATGGTTTTTCGTTTGCCCTTGTCAAAAGGTATTGGGATTTAATGCATGATGATTTTTTTCAAATGATGGATGAGCTTTATGTCAATGAATTTATTCCGAATGGTTGTAACTCCTCATTCATCACCTTAATTCCTAAAGTTACTAACCCCATTTTGATGAATGATTTTCGACCGATAAGTTTAATTGGCCTGCAATATAAAATTGTCTCGAAAGTGCTAGCGAGTCGGCTTGTGAAGGTAATTGACTCGGTGGTTAGTTCTGAGCAATCTGCATTTATAAAAGGTCGTCAGATTCTTGATGGCCCTCTTCTCCTCAGTGAAATTATTAACTGGTACAAAGTGCGGAAGAAAAAACTTTTGTTGTTTAAGATTGATTTCGCTAAAGCGTATGATCCAGTATCGTGGGGATATCTCTTTTCGGTTCTTCATAGTATGGGATTCGGAAACAAGTGGATTGCTTGGATCAAGACGTGTCTTTTCTCTGCGAAATCTTCTGTTTTGATAAATGGCAGTCCTACAGATGAATTCTCACTTCAACGGGGGCTTCGACAGGGTGATCCTATGGCACCGTTTCTGTTCATAATTGCCATGGAAGGATTGCATTTGGCCATTGATAATTTGGTTAGGAATGGTTTGTTTCGGTGTGCGAAGATTAATCACATGGATGTTTCTCATTTGTTCTATGCCGACGATGCTATTCTGGTTGGTGAGTGGACCGAGTCTAATATGGAAGCGATTTGCAACACATTGAGATTTTTTCATTGTATTTCTGGTTTGCGTATTAATTTTGATAAGTCGTCGATAATTGGTGTGGGAACACAAGCAAATGAAGTTGAGTTGTTGGCGAGTAGATTTGGATGTAAACCGGAATTCTTTCCGTTCAAATATCTTGGTATTCCGATAGGAGGGAGGATTGGGAGCATTGCTACTTGGGACCCGATTGTGGAGAAATTCAAACGAAAACTGTCTAAGTGGAAAGCTAGTTTATTGTCTTGTGGAGGTCGGCTTACCTTGATTACTTCGGTCTTGGGATCTTTGGGTATATATTTCCTCTCAATCTTTCGAATGCCGAGTAAGATTCGAAATATTCTTGAAGGTCTTAGAGCCTCTTTTTTTTGGGGAGGAACGGCGGAGAAGAGGAAGATGGCGTGGGTTCGATGGAGTGATGTGATAG
>JAOEHQ010036985.1:0-12697 GCA_025447715.1 Asclepias incarnata | reverse complement strand
ATCATTAAGGACATAATGGTCAAAACATATTGTTTGTAGTATGTAAAGTAAATTCGTAAGTAGAAAAATCACTAGCCAAACGGTCTTAACCATTGAAGTGTGATCAGAGGAAACCCATATGCTAGTCATGTTCGGATATGAAACAAACTAATTTAGTGATGTGACAAACCGAGTATCAAGGTCGGCTCAACCTTTTTGGTGGCTCTACACGAGACTGATTTTGGGGGCCTTTTCTTAAATCTTTTCTTAAAGTCTTTAACAAAAAGCCTACTCCTTTATCTGGGGGTACTGGTAAAAATAAATTAAAATACTTATAATGGCGGAGTTAAAAAAAAAATTATCTACTTCTTGTATGTGTATTAAATATTTAAAATATTTATATAATATAAAGTTTATTTTTCTAGCTTTTTTAAAAGCAAACTCTTTAATCAAATTTTCATACTCAATTTCATAAGATAAATCTTTTTCAATTTACAAGATAGCTAACCCATTTAATCTTTCTTGTGATATTGAAGACTGTAAATAATTTATTATAAATTTTAGTTTAGAAAAACTTATTTTGGTCATAGCAACATTAACAGTAATAGTTAACATAACTCTATAAGCAATATATGCATTTGCAAAAGATGAGAGAGCAAGAGATTACAAAGAGCAAGAAAGTAAGAGATGACAATTGAGGAGGGATAACCAACTTATCTTTTATAAATACAAACTTCATAACTACTCACAATGAAGACTCTTCGATTTTCTAGGAGAGTGATGGAGTAGCTTGGATTTTCTAAGAGAGTGATGATGGAGCGGTTGTTGGGGGCGATATTAGTTTTAATTGTTGGTATTTTAAGTCCAAAATTAGTTATAACATTGCCATACTACTAACACTAAAATTAGGGTCCTTAACTATTTAGGGACCTTAGGCAATTGCCTAGTCTATATTCCCTATTAAAGTATATGAACTCCCTACCCACTTCTCAAAAAATGAATTGATATCTTTATTTAACCTTACCATTTTTTTTAAACTATTTTAAATATCTCTATTTGATAATGTTTAACTATCAACCCTATCACTTTACATGGGTCGTAATCCAGTTATCACACAGCTTAATTGAGTGAATGAGGCAACATTTCCTGTTATCGATAATCTCCAAACACGCAAGTTTTATCAAAATGGATATTGGCACGAATAAGCTGCAAGTGCAACAAATAATTGGTTCACTAAATATTGAATACAAACTCCAAATTAACTGTCTTGATTCGCAACGGAAAAGGCTTTAGATCAACACTACACAACAACACTAATACCAACATACCCAAGACTTTGGAAATTAGGTGATTAATCCATCATAAAATAATAAATCAAAAAAAACAAAAACCAGATCATTTAAAAGCAATTCAAGAAATAGATGCTGAAAATGGGAATTAGGTCAATTTACATCTATGAGGCATCCGAACTTCAAAGATACGAACATCAACATAAAAAAGGATTCCATTTGTTTGTGTGCTTAAAATAGTAATAACAAGTCTCTTCTTGTATACAGATAGCTTTAAACAGATCAAATGCGGGTCAAATCGGGCCAACCACAACCCATGTCCATTTTTAGATTCAAAAACAATCCCTCTCAATACGATTCCAACAAAAAACATATAAAAGTAAATGGACGATTGAAACAATTCGCAGATTGAAAAGCAACAATCACTAACCCTTTCATATCATTCAAGAACACACATAGTGAAATTTTTTACAAACTCTAAAAAGACTAAAACTAAACATAATACCTACCAACATCAAGAAAACATAACCCAAACAAATCTAAGAGCTCGTAAACTTCGTAACCGCCTTGGTCCCTTCACTCACAGCATGCTTAGCCAACTCCCCAGGAAGCACCAATCTCACGGCAGTCTGAATCTCCCTCGATGTAATTGTGGGCTTCTTGTTGTACCTTGCAAGCCTTGAACTTTCCTGTGCCAACTTCTCGAAAATATCATTGATAAACGAATTCATTATCCCCATTGCCTTGCTCGATATCCCGATATCTGGATGAACCTGTTTCAACACCTTGAAGATGTATATCTTGTAAGTCTCCACACTCTTTTTGTTCCTCTTTTTCTTCTTATCGGCTGCTGCTGCACCCGCTTCTTTTGGAAGCTTCTTTCCAGCTTTCGGTTTCTTCTCTGCTGGGGCTTTTTCGGCTGCGGGTTTCTTCTCTGCCGGTTTTTTCTCTGCTGCTGATTTTGGCGCCATTTTTATTCCTTTTTTTTTTTTGAAATTTTTGAGGAAAGAGAAGCTGGGTTTTTTTAGAGAGTGAGAGAGTGTTGATTTGTTTGTCTGTGAAAATAATGGGAGGGGGTGTTTGTGTTTATATAGGAGATGATATTGAAATGTGATTGGTGGATTTTGAGTGGGCCGGATTGTTGATATTGGCCGTTGATTTCTGATGGGTTGTTTTAACGGACGAGATTTAGTTATGTGAATAAGTGAGATGGTGCTTGTTTGACGCGGATCGATGAGCTGGCATTTGATAAGTTTGAGGATGGAAGGATGGGTTGATTCTTTCTTCAGTTTTTTTTCCAAATTAAATTAAATTCGATAAATATGAGAAATTATCTATACTTTTTTTTATAAAAAAAGAACCTCACCCTTTTTTTTAAAAAAAAGTCTTTATATTTGACTAATCTTCCTGTCATATTTAGAATGATTTGAACGGATTCCATATTTTTTATTCCCATCTTATCTATTATTTTTTTTCTTAAAATAAAACTCAAGAATAGAGCACTAGGGGTTATACAATTATTATCATGAGTCTAACAACTATGCTAACGTTGCGGGCTGTAATTATCGGTTTTGTGTGTTTTATTTTTTAAAGACAATATCGCGATCACAACATCGTAAATGTGTTTACTCCCATATTATTAAATTTCGTCTGCATGTTGTGCGGTTTCAATTATTGCGATTGCGTTTTGTTATTGATGTTGTGTCGCTATATATATATGTTTGCCAAAAAACTTTGGCATATCAAATATATATTTATTTAAGAGCAATAGCACAACCACATATAGAAGTTTCCAATATCGAATACATATATTTATTTTGTGCTAGAAAACAAAAAATCAAAATCGAAGAAAAACCAAAATGGAAAAAAACTATGTGAGAAATCAATAATAAAACAGAAAAAAAAACTGAAACGAAGTGCGACGTGACAAAATCCGGACAGTGACACGAGGTGTGGCGTGGTGGAATCAAAACAGTACCACGTCACGTGACACTGTTCATTCCATCTAATATTAATATAGATAGTAAAGTAAATGTTCCTTTTGGTTAAATTGCCATTATTTTGGTGTGATTTGTGTGTGTTTGGGTTATCTAATGGTAGCTAAAAATGTTTGTGGAATGGATATCTATTGGGGAAAGTGATATTCATTAGTAAAAAATATATATACAATGAGATATGGTGCATAGAAAAAACCATGTAGGATGCCATGTAGGCATAAAATAATAGAGCATCTCCAATGTTATGAACAAAATTATGCCAAGTGAGTTTTTCTTCATAAATCATCTCTTTATATAAATTTTCCCCTTCGATCTTATAAACTTCTACTTGTTTATATTGGGTGTCATTACCCTTTTAATCTCAATCATTCATTTCATACAATCATTAATAACTTCAACCCTGTAATAAAAAGAGTCACGAAATGAAACAAGACGAGTAATGATTACCACCATTTATTGTCGACCTTAAAAGGTTTGGTTGTATCCCATTACACATACATGCTATTAGGTATAGCCCCGAGATGTATCTAGATTATGTAGTTGTTTCATGTCTATATATCATCTTGCTAGTCGATCATTTTTTATATAATATTTCATCTTTACCGTTCAAAAAAAAAGTATAGTCCTTATGGATTTAAATAGGTCAATTGACCCAAGTTAACCCATCCACCCCTTTAAGTTTTGTGTCTGCCCCATTTTTACACCTACATTGCTTAATCATCTCGTCGAGGTTCAGCTTTATAGATTAAAATGGGTTTACCCTGTGATGATGTATTTGATTGGTAGATAATATAAATTGGTCGATAATGTAAATAAAAAGCTGATTGATAGTTATTGTCATTATCATGAAAATAAAGGGGGAAAAAAGAGGTTTCGAAGGCAAAGAAACCGATTTTAGAATGGAATGGTTTCTGCATATATCTAACTCTAAAGAATTTCTGGACAAACAGTGTTATTTTGAGTATGGTTCGTAACATACGTATTGTTGTGTTTAAAAATTTGTAGAACAAGTATACCCGGCGTTCCCAACGCCCGCCTTTGACACGAAAGCCAAAACCGATTATGGCATCACCGAGCTTTGATTACGTGGACGCCCACGCAAAGGCAACTCAGTATACATGGATGGGCCAACCTTCCCATTGTCGACCTTTGCCACTTTTAGTTGTGTATATCATATCTATACTTCTATACTATCGTATAAAAATTCTTCCTTTCCTCCCTTCTGGAAAGAGTTAGAAAAAAGAGATATGCAAAATGACCCAATTGCTCTTAATGAACCCCCTCTTTTTGAAAAGAGTTATAAGAAATCACTCAATTGCCCTTAATAAACTAATTTACACCCTAAACCTTTATCTTTTAAAATATCTCCACTACCACCTTTACGTTAATTACATTTACATCAACATACACCACTCGACGCCGCCGCCACCACCAATAGTCATCGTCATCACCACCAGTCACCGCCACCACCAGACCACCGCCGTCGCATTGCGCGAGCACGCTTCTAGTTTTAATTAGAATCAAATATAAACTATGGAAAAAAAATTAAATTATTAGGTGACCTTTCTTGTTATCTAACTTGTAATAAATACTGGTCAAAATTAAGATTTAAATTGAAAGGGTATAATAATTTTTTTTCAATCATGAAAAGTTAAGTGATTAAACAAAGGGGTTAACATTTTTGTAATATATTATAGATTTTAGAAAATTACTCTACAATCAAAATAAACAAGCATGGTTGGAACTGGTTAAAAAACCTTTTTCATTAAAATGGTCGGAGATTATTTGGAAGCAGTTTCTTTATCTTCGGATAGAGATAATGTTGTCTACATCTCACCTCCCCATACATTGCGGAAGACGAGATTGGATAACATTGATTTTACTCTACAACCGAAACAAAAAAGTAAAAATAAATTGGGCTAGGATAATTAGGATTGGTTTTTGGTTGGTCTGAGTGGAAACTATTACTGTTAGAGTTAGGACCACCCTTTTTGGGCCCAAAATTAGGCCTGGACTTTATCACTATTATAAGACTATTAATGGAGTCTTGAGCTGCTAATTTAAGTTGGCTAAACAAGAGTCTGAATTTGACTTTTAAAGGTCTTCAAGATTTGTATAAATATGTTATACATTAGCAGTTTAGACTTTAGCACCATTGTACTTTATTTGTGATATTTGACATATGGTTTAAAGTACCCACAAAAGTTATAATAAAACTTTGAAAAATTCAGGTCAGTTATGGGTTGACAAAATCGGTCCAGTTGAACTAAAAAGTCAACAAAACAGATAGAGTATGTAAATGCAAATCAATTAGAGAAACTGAAGGCAAATACTAAATGTATCATTACAAACTTTCCGAATAATAAAGTATTAAATAGATTTAAGCCTTCAAATTCAACAGTTAAAAAGTAAATTAGGCAAAATGGTTGGCTTTCTAGAGAGTAACTAACATAACGTACCGATTTCTTAAACACATACATTCTACATTCTGTTTCTTGAAGCCATTTTAGCAAAGCCCGAATGATAGTGACTTCCAGCACATTTTCAGTCCCATTTATCAGCTCAAATCTACAAACATCACCCATGCCCAACTGATTCTTATCACTGAATTTCTTCCAATTTTTACCATATAGTTTACCAGTTTTCCCGTAGTCTGTGCCCATAGTGTGGCATGTATGCCTATTTATAGGCTTTGTTTCTTTCAGTTTTAGTGAAATGCAGTAAATGTATTTTCCATTTCCATCATTGAGTCAATTTCTCTCATGTTTTCATATATATAAAAGAGTGTATAATCAGTGAGGCTTCATTGTGAGTGTTCTTTGTAAGGTATCTAACAGTGAGTGATAAGTTTCTAATTCAACAGAATCAAGATCCTAATTTGTGAAGCTTTACCAATCCCGCCGATAGAAAGTATGATGGTGGTACTGTCACCGAGTATAAAGGGTTGTCGATTTCTTGAGAAAGGTAATTTATCTCACAATTGCTTCCATCGAATATTTGAACGTGAAAAGTGGAATTTCCCTGATGATTTAAAAACAACAAGTGTCCAATCTTTATGTCGTAATGCTTCTTAAATTCTGGCCAACCCTTCTGGAGCCATAGATGCCCGTTGCTAGATATCATCCAGTCTATCTCCCAAGTCTCGCCATTTGAAACAATCAATGAGACATTTGCCAACAGGATATGCTCTCCATGTTCGCTGGTAAATTCGATGGGCATTCTCTGTTCGTTGAAGAAAGGTATTGTTAAAACAAAGATTTTCTGTCTGGTTATATATCCGTTTAGATATAGGTATAGCTACATTTATTAATGATATAAAATGTGGAAAATTTAAGGATAGTGAAGAGAGTAAAAGAGAAAGGGAACTCACGAGGCTGCTTGGGTAAAGGCTGTCGTAGGTAATGTATACGTAGAAGTTACTTGGCTTCCAGCATAATGGTATTGCAGAGGCAGACTATGAGGGAAGTAAAAGATTAGTTTATTAAGATTTCAAATGTTTGGTTCGGATGTCATACATAGCAAGTTTAAACATATATCTATAACATACAAAAGCGAACTCCTATAGTCTTATATTATACAACATATTAAACAACTATAGAATGGTATGAAACGAAATGATCTAAATTAAGAAGCATTACCAATCCTGATGTTTTTGTCACCTCTTTTTCTGTCGTGCACACAAATTGATCAATTCCCCGTGGAAGGTAATTTATCTCACAACTGCTTAGGTCGCATATTCTAACATGAAAAATGAAACCTCCCTGATAATTAAAGAGCATCAAATGTCCAATCTTTAGACGATAATGCTCTGAAAATTGCACCCAACCCTTCTGGAGCTCAAGCTGGCCTTTGTCAGAGGTCATCCATTGCATAGGCCAAGTCTTGTTATCTGAAATAGCCAACAAGATCTGCTTCACATGTTCTTTGGTAAAGTCGATGGGAACTATCTGTTCATAAAAGACATGTATTGTTAAAATAAGAAAGATTTTCATAATCATTGGCTTGAAAATTTTAAGTAAAGTACTAGGTAGCATTGTATGTAGAATGCAGAGTCAGGTAAACAGTTTATTTCCAAATAATTACGCCTTCTTTAAATGTGGAAATTTCAAGATGGTGAAGAGGGTAAAAGAGAAAGGAAACTCACAAGGCTGTTTGGGGAGAGATTTTTGGAGGTGATGAATACATAGAAGTTACTTGGGTTATGGCATGACGACATTGTGGCTAGCTGCATACAATTAAAATAGAAAATAACTTTAGAAACATTTTTCACCGGTTTGTTATTGTAACCTTTAAATTAGATCAAAAATAAAAGGCCATATATACCATACCACACATGTTTTCATTATATCTATATAAAACGGACGAGTCATTGACTATGTACGTGACCTAATCGGGTATACCCATGACCGTTTCCGAAATCTTTTGTTGGCCACCACAAAGATATATACGGACGTAAAAAAGTAAGTAAGTAAGTAACACCCAATGCCGTCTTTCACGGGTTTTGGGTCCCAATACCACGACGGTGTATGGGGGAGGTTGAGATGTAGACAGCTATGTGGGAGGTTGAGATGTACACAACCTTACCCCTACCACGATGGTGTAGAGAGGCTGCTTACAGGTTCTATCTAGGATAGAAAAGGACCCCCGGCCTTGCAAGGCATGAGGATAGAACCCTTGACCTCAGTCTCCAGAGGCAAGGATGTTAACCACTTGATCCAACCTTGCTGGTTAAAGATATATACGGACGTCCGAACCTCAAATCTCTTGTGAGAAAATCACATCTCATGGCGACTAGGCTACCTTGGTGGTGATATATAATATCTCAAAAGTGTAACCAGAAACTCAACAAGTTCATAAGTATATAATTCAGTTACAAGATTAAATAACACGTAATAAGATAAGGTAAAAGGACTCACCAATGGAAAGAAATAAATCTCGAAAAAAACAACCCAAATGAATTTTGTAGAGAAGAAACGGGCATTAATAAAAGCTGGTATGGAATCATAATTTCAAACAGAAAATATGTACGGAAGAAGCAGAGACAGAAGTAAAATACGAACATTTATAAGGTTTAACATTAAGAAAGCTGTTTGGGAAGACTGGACACGTAATATATATTTTTGTCAGAATAAGTTTTGGATATCTACGGACATCGGGGTTGGTTACATTTATTAAAAGAAACATTAATCACATAAACTGATAAACAAATTGTCTCATTGTTACTTTTAACAGCTTTAGTTATTTCTTATAGGCCCATTCTTTCAATCTTTCACGCATCTTTGACTACATAGATGGTTGTTTTATGTTCAACCTAAAACGACTTATGCTCATTTGTTTATGTCATATGACTGTTTCACATCGATTTGCATATAAACGTAGTTTTTTTTCTTCTAAAGTAATATGTCTATATTTATAAAATCAAGTGGTTTAGGAATAAGGACATCAGTTGCGGTAAACATTATCTAGCACGACAACGTTCCATCGTTTTCCCATCCCACTACAAACACATCATTTTTACTCATGTTAGCATTCATATCTTGCCATGAATATCTGTGACCTACTTTATTTAATATATGTGTGTGAGAAAAAAGGTATAGTGGACCCGTTTTCTTCTTGGAGCCGAACGGTGTCCCAACATCGATCCAAGCTGAATTCTTTGACGTTGAACACATCGGGATTGACGCAAACCCGTACAAGATGCTCTAATGAGTTTTAACTTTTCTTCTTAATGAGTTGTACTTTATCCTTACCAAAACCATTTCCAAGGTATATAGTGGATAAGATCTTGACATTTTTACATGGGATCTGTAACATCCCGATTTCTTTATTTCCTTGTCGTTAGTTGACTGTTAGTCAAATGTGTGCCCTCCGTTAGTAGTTTATTTAATGTGTAAATATTATGTGGAATTTGTGATTATGTGTTATGTGGTTATTAAGTGGTAATAAGTAAGTGACTTATTAATATGTGTCAAATTAGTAGAAAAATCCGTGTTAGTGTTCCCGTTAGATTAACGATGGTATGTGAGCTTTCGTTAGTAAGTTAGGGCCTTATATGATGAGTTAGATACTAGAGGGACTGAATTTGCCAATTGGGGAACTTAAAAATTGGCTGGAGTCTTATAGAGATAATATCAAAATTTATTTAATTTTCCTTTTCATTTCATAACTTACCTCTTGCAAGAGCCCTAAATCCCCTTTTGCCATCATCTTCTACCTAGAGCTAATTGGTATTGTTTTGATCAAGAATTGTGACCTATTATCATTAACATGTATTATTGGTAATTTCCTTTTGATTTCCTAGTCAATTTATCCATTCTTTTGTTTTATTTCTAGCTTATAAGTACGAGTTGATGATTATGTTGATTGATAGTCAAAAATAGTGTTTTTGGAAGAGAAATTGATTGGGTTTTGCAAGTTTTGTTCCATACATGTATGGGTAAGTTTTTAGTGTCAAAATAATGTTGAATCAGTGGTATTTGAAGTGTGAAATTCGTTTTTGGTATTTTAGTACGAGCTGAGCTAAAACGGGGTAAAACCTGGTTGTCTAGGTGCGTATCGTGACGCGACCAGTACCAGTCGCGCCGCAATTATGTTCTGTTGTATCGCGCCGCGACCAGGGTATATCGCACCGCGATATTGGTCCGTGGTGTGGAGTGGCGAGGTTAGAACCCGTCGTCGCGCCGCGATTCTGAGCTATCGCGCCGCGAGTCCTGTTTGTCGAGTCATATTCAAATGTTCGTAACTTTTGAACCGTAGCTCCGTTTTTGATGTAATGAGTCTATTTTCTAAGGCTTCAGTCCTTTAAGGCTGAGTTTACAGTGAAAGTGTTCTAAATGTGAAATTAGTGAACGTTGGTCCTAATTCGTCGATTGTTATGAGCTATAAAGTGTCCGTTAAGCCTTTGTTGAGTCATGAGAGTTCATGTAACATTGTTTAATGATAATTGTATGATTATAGGTGATTGGGAACACTAGGGAAACATGGTAAAACTTGTGGAGTAAGTGATTGTGCATCCTCGAGGTAAGATAACTTACTTTTGACACATGAGGAACGCAACAAACATAGTTTTGGTTAAATGACTTCCCTTTTTACTTTATAATCGTATCTCAAGTTTGTGATTGGGTACGGGTTATATGTGGGAGGTTTATGGTCATTGTTTATGTGTATAAAGTAGAATTGAGTATGTTTGTGTTATGTGGATCAATTGTGGACTTGTACACTTAGTACACTAGACATGAATTATGTTACCATGTCACGTGCACGTTAAGGGCCCTAATGTGATAAAAGTGGATTATGTGGATAAGTAGAACATAGTAGGTTAAAGTAGACTTAATGTGGAACCTATTATGTGTGTAAAGTCTCGAGCAATAAGTTGAAAAGAGTTAAGCTTAACCCATGTTGGTCTATTTAGACTAATGTGTTAGTGGATCACTCGGAGACAAGATACATGTCTTCCGTGTGACTAATCAATGTGGTTGGAGTGAATTCCGGGTGGAGTGATTAACCACCACCATGTGGATCTCAGATTTACTTGAGGATATGGTTATGCCTATCCATAACGACAACGATGGACCACCGAAAGGTCAACCCATCAATGTCGGGCGTGAGGTTTCCTGTGAGGTCTTATGACCGCCATCACACAAAACCTACTCAATAGTTGAATTAAATGGCATAACAAAAAGTGGAACCAAGTGGAATGTGGATTAAAGTGGAATGATAGGCATTTATAGGATTTATAATCCTTATGTGTTGAGCTAGTAGTTGTGTGTGTGTTTGCCTATCATATGTGTATGAGATATCTTTATGTGAAATGTTTAAAGTGGTAAAGCGTTATGTTTCTAACCTGTTGTCTTACTTAGCTTTTTAAAGCTAACACTTGTGGTTTTGTGGAAAATTATGTTGTGTCCACAGGTTAAGACTTGAAGTGGAACATGTGGAGCTGTGAGATGGGTAGCTTTAAGAAGATTGTGGTTTGTGGCATAGTTACCCATAGAGAAGTTCTAGTAGATATTGTATATAGTCGTTTGGCATGTTGTGTAGATTATTGTATATGTTGTCTTGTGGATTTCTTAAAGTAGTGTTGTGATATGTAGCTAGTAACACCTTGTAGCAGTTTATGATTCCGTTAGGAATCATTATGGTTTTAAATAAACGTTTCCGCTGTTATTTAACATTGTGATGTTTAAAATTGAAAATTTTTTGGAAATCCACATTTTTCTAAAATAGGGTGCTACACGTTGAGTAAATGTCTTTATTTTTTAATTGTTTTATTTGTATATATAAGTTGTTTGAGTAAGTTCAATTATAAAAGTACGTAGAAATTTCTAATTTCACTAATAAATGTATATAATACTATACTAATAAATGTATATAATACTATATATTATACTATATTGTTTTATTTACGTGTAAATAAAAGGCTCGTTTAAGCTCGTTTAGACCCACGAGCCTAATCGAGGTTAATGTCTGAAGATGGAGCTCAAGCTCATTTGTTAAACAAAGTCTAAATTAGGCTCAAACTCATTTAATTTTGGTTAAAATCGAGTTTGTAACAAGTCAAACTCGAGTAGCTTGTGGGTAACTTTGCTCACTTACAACGCTAGTCCTTAGGACTATAAACATCAAAACCCAAAAGAAATTGGCTAAAAACAAAACTGAGTTTAGGATTTAAAAGAAAATATCAATTGAAGTTTTGTGGCAAAAAATAAAAATAAAAAAAAAATACAAAACCTTTGAAGTAAAATATTAACTATAATTATAGAGATAAATGTTAAAAGTAAAAAAGTTGAGGGATGAAAGTAAAATGTCATTAAAATTAATATGGATAGTTAATTTAGGCTCTAGGTTGGGCCTTTTTTCCTTCAAAATGACAATGTGGTCGTCGACAAAAACATAATTGAGTTTAGGATTTAAAAGTAAATGTCAATTGAAGTTTTGTGGCCAAAAAAATACAATACATTTGATGTAAAATATTAATTAAAATTATAAAGATAAATGTTAAAAGTAACAAAAATGAGGTGGTGAAAGTAAAATGTCATTAAAATGGATAGTTAATTTAGGCGTTGGGTTGGGGCTTTTTTTTCCTTCTAAACGACAACGTTGTCAACGAGAATTGTATAAATATACAACATACAATATACAATACAATATAAAGAATATAATAATAAGAATTCGCAAGAGTAACTATTTTTGGGTAAAGGTTACCCTGGGTTATACTTTTATATATATCAATGAAAGAACATGCAATTTAACTGAGTGTTAAACCGACTTTCACAAAGCATATGTATGTAACATCCCGAACGTTTTAGATTTACCGTTTCTGTGACGTTAGATTTATCGTTAATTATCGATATGTCTTAATTAATGATTATATGTTAATACGCATTAAATGAATTTACGACTTTATTAATGATTTAAATGGCTAACGAACGT
>JAOEHQ010036963.1:0-12700 GCA_025447715.1 Asclepias incarnata | reverse complement strand
CTTGCTAGCATCAACATTGACAACATTGTCATAGATGATCTGGTGGACATCAGCCATGGGTTAAAACCGAGAGTATGAAACAAAATAGCAAATTATTAGTAAAGAAAATAAACTGAAGTGTTTGCGAATGAACTAACAAACTCCGTCCCATATATAGGTAGCAATGAGAAGATAAATTTGAGTGTCTTAATTATCTAAATATTGTAAAAAATTTCAAAATTTTTTAAAAAATGTTGGACATTGAAAGTCAAAACTGACATTCCAAATTATTTCTAAATTTTGTTTCAAAGATATATATGCCATTACGAATTACTATATATACATATATATTTTTATTTAAGGAAGACAACCAAAATAAAAAGAAAAAAATATTTACATAGATTTTTTTTTTCAAGGAAGACAACCAAAATAAAAGGAAAAAAACGCGTTATTGCTTAACAACAAAAGAAATAAGGACAGTTATTTGATTTTCTTATTAACAGGGGTAAAAAACAAAAACAAAAAACTAAATAAAAACCTAAAAAACAACCAAAAAATTGCTTAAAAATTGCTTTAAAATATAGAGAGAAAATAAAATCTTTAATTACAACACATACCTTGAATTCTTATAACAATGGCTGCCTCTATCTGATATTAATCATGATGTTGCTTAAAAAAATATTTTAGTTGATGAAGAGTGAAAGCCCCCATCCGATAAATAGTGTTGAAATCATGTGTGATATAGTTGAAATCGAGTGATCTGTTGTTAAATCGTCTAATGAATAATGTTGAAATCATGTCTGATTGTAATTAGAATAAGGAGCTGGAAAATTTTTATTATTGTTGTTACATAAGGGATGTAACTTTTATATCTATAATTTTATTATATAAATATATGATTGAAATTATATTATAATATTATAATATGAATACTATGAATATGAAAGGGAACGAAAGTTGTTACTGTTGGACGTAATTTCATTGATCCATTTAATATTCAGGATTCAGTATATATTCAGTATTTATTAAAGTAATTCAGTTAAGTAATAGTAAATCTAAATTAGGAAAATGAGGTCAGCAAACTAATCCAAAGGTCACAATTTAAGATTCCTTTTCATCGAAGGGTTGAGGCTTTTTCAAAAATGAATTTTAAGGGCTGTTTTATAATTATTGGGAGATTGGTAGATGATATATATATAAAAATGTTATGACTCTTACGAGTCGAGTCACGTTCCGAGTCATGAGTCAAAAATTCAGGTTTTCGAGTCGAGTCAAAAGTCTTGAGTTAACAATTATGCCTGGGACCACGATACTTTATTAATTTAATGAGATATTATTATATCAATAAATTAATAATTTCTTAAATTTAAGAGGTTTTACGTATGACCGTTAATTTTCCAAAAATTAAATTACAAAAACAAGTTTCAAGACACATTTCTTCTCCATATACATTAAACATAATTAGAAATACGAGAAGACAATGTCCAACTCTTAAGTGCAATGAGGAGATTTAAAGATGAACTCAATATAGATTGAAGTTCAACAAAAAAAAAAACAAGTGACTATACATTCATTTTTTACTCGACAATCTTAGAATTTGGAATCCGTTTGTAATTATTTATTTATAGTTTCGTTGGGACCAATATATATACAATAGGATTTTTAAGTAAAACTATTATCTTATTATTTTATTAATTGGGGTCCAATTTTATACTGATTCTAAGTTGAGACTAGACAAATTATTAATTTATTGATATAATAAAAAAGTTTGAGAATATCATGTATTTGGCAAGGCTTGAATCCAAGTTTTAAAAAAAAAATTAACTTTCAAAATTTTTTACAAAATGATATTGTTATCTTTAAAATTATTAAAATATAAATATCTTGAAAATGATATTTTATTGTGTCTACAATCATCAAAGGTATTAATGTATTATTGAAATTTACAAAGCTAAAAGTGAAAAAAATAAGACAAATCAAAATATAAATGTGAATGCTTAAAATAAGATTTTTTTCTTGGAACAGTGAATGTTTAAAATAAGAGTAGACGGATTCCCGCGCGATGTGACGGCGATGGTGGTAGCAGAGGCGGTGTGATGGTGGCGGCGACGGGTGGTGGTGGCGGCGACTGGTGGTGATGGCGGTGCCGCTAACGGCTGTGTGGTTATTGATCTAAAGATAATTGATGTAAAAGGGGTAGTGTAGTTATTTTAGAAGTTGAGGGGTAGATGTTGTAAATTATTTCATTAAGGGTATTTTAGGCCTTACCAAACCCATACATTTTTTTCACTGTCACATCAGCGCCACATCATCTCTTTCTCATTTCATTTTTCAGAAAATATCACTACTAACCATACCATTTTCTCACACATTTCTCACTTCTTTCTCAAATATTTTATTATTTCCAACACAAAATTAATAAAAACTATCTTAATAAAAAGAAAATATTGCAGTAACTAAAAATTAAACATTACATTAATTAAAAACTAAACATTACATTAATAATTAAAAAACATTACATTAATAATAATATAAATTAAGATTACAAAATAAAAAACAAACCAGATTCTTCACATGATGTACAAACAAAACATTAGAAAAGGAAAAGTAGTACTTCCGAATAAATAAATAAATAAAAGTAGTGTTTTCTCACATGTTCTCATGAGAAAATATTCAATCTTTTTATGAGAAAATGCATTGAGGAAATTATAGTGTCAACCATGTCTTGAGAAAATATGTGAGAAAATAAGTGAGAAAACGCCTGAAAGTAAAAAAAATATGAACACATTAAGCCGATGTTTATAAAGGTTAAACACATCATCATCAGGTACTCCTCTTTTGTCTCTCTCTATTTCTCTTTCTCCTCTCTTCTCGTACTGTTGGCGATCGGAAACGGCCTGAAAGTAAAAAAAAAAAAAAAAGTTTTTTTTTTTATAACTTTATAGCCGTTTAAACGGCTATTTTCTTGAAAGCTTCACCACATTTGGGCGTCAAACTCTTGCCGGGAAGGTTTTTTTTTTCCATTGCCGCCCTTCGGGGCCCAGTACGTGGCGGAAAACCGGCGGAAAGGGGCGGCGTCGGGGCCCCTTCCGCCTCACTCCATACAGTCTAACTGGGAAGATTATCAGTGGAAGGACACGGTAAAAATAGATGCACAAGGCAAGAATCATATAAAACTAGTGATGTGCACAAGAGAAATGTTCGTTTAGCTCGATGGTTGAGACTCGAGAATCGTTTGTTACCATCATTACAACACCAATATGAACACATTAAGCCGATGTTTATTAAGGTTAAAATGTATCTCAAAAAAACACGGATGAACAATGGACACCCTAAAAGGATTATTAATCTTACAACAACCGCAACACTAATCAGACTATGCAGCACGACTGGATTGGTCTCCAAGTGAAGTAGCACTTGATGAAGATGGTTCTGTGTACCATTGCTGATCTGCACGTGTGATGAAGGTAGCTTCTGCATTTACAAAATGAAGAGTCAGTTTTTGGCTAGTCAAACACCTAAAATTCCCTTTTAACACCAATTATTTGTAAGATGAGAATGAGCAAATGTGTAATTATGGCATGAAATTTAACAAGAAATGATACACTGCAGTGCGGGTAATCTCTCTAGATGATCATAGCGACTCTGTTGGTATAGAAGTAAATTACGATCTTGTGTCTATGCAAAACCGTGACAGACTGTTGTTAGATGTGTTTTCTACTTGTTGGCATCCCCATAGCAGTTGGCACCAACACCATGCAAAACAGAGGCACGGTAGGGAGGAAAGAAGGATACTTGATCACATTTAAGAACCTTCATGTAGGCTCAGATAGGGAACCGGTTACAGTGATGCAAGGGCCATCGTTAAAGATGGATGGTTGGTCATCACCAATTACAGTAAACAAGAATGACACTTAAGGACATTTAAATGAATGTACAATTAAGAACTGTAGAAACAATCATAGATACACACACAGTAGCTCAAATGATAAACAAACCCACAACACTCTGCAAATTAAATCCTACATTCAAAGCTGGAAGGGGAAGTAATTCGGACTTACCGGATAAAAAGACATCCTTATAATCTTCTTCATCGTATAAAAATTGCGGGGGATCCGGAGAACCTACCCCCACTATGGTGCTTCCACTGCAAAATCAACATGATGAACAGATGTTATGATTAAATTATCTACCAAATTGTCTAATATGTTTAACGTTTACAATTTAACACACACATAAACAAGCAGGCGGTTATCATTGCCAATTAATTTCTGCATTTGACACAGCCGGCTATCATCTAATATGTTTAACAATTACCATTTAACACACACATAAACAAGCAGGCGGTTATCATTGCCAATTAATTTCTGCATTTGACACAGCCGGTTATCATCTATTCATCTCAATAGAACATGGATATGAATAGTTCCTCCACACGGAAATAAATACTGAAAATGAAAAATCCTAACTTTTTGAGCATGTGGCTTCTCATGGGAGCATAACCAGGTAAGTTTTATATTATCCATTTGATAACCAGACTTCTTGTAGCTAGTATGAAACTAATTATCTAATACTGATAATTTCAGATATCCAGAGAAAAACTGATTTTTAATCGGTAATCAGTTTTGAAATGCAAATACAAACACCCTTAAAGTTAGTACCTTCCAGACATAAAAACAGCATCATATTTTCCACGGCCTGCGGCCAGTATGCGTTGTTTTAGTCTTTTCAGAGATGGTAGCACTTCAAATGCAGGTGGTTCTGTGGTGAGAATACATGTTAAATGATATTAATCTTGTAAAAAATAAATCGAGCTCAATTCATATGTAATACAAAGAAATTGTAGATGACTTCATACCCAAATCGTTTACACAAACATCTTGTGATATTCCATTCTTTGAGATCTTCTCCAGCAAGGTTAAAGGATCAACAGCACTGGATACATCCAACCGGAAACGCTGACATGCAATTCAACTTAAAATGATGACTACAATATCTACTTTTAGAATATCACTGCCAAAATTAGAAGCGGAAACTTCGATCCATTCACACATCTATAGGACGACTTGGGGCATTTTTTAATCTAAAACCGGTAAAAAATAACTTAACTAAAAAGGAGGACATGTTAGATGGATCAAACAGATTAAACAGGTTGAAAATCACCCAATGTCTGTAGTTAGTGGCATCAAACCTCAAATCATTTTATTCGACGATATATATTACTATTGAAAGAATACGGTCTTTGTAAGCATAGTTGCATATTACTTATCTATTAAAGAAATAAAAAATGGACAGGAAAATATTTAACGGTCTACCCAACCCGACCTCATCCATTTTGACCCGTACAGAAAATTCATCCTTTAACCCGAACCTGTTTTGACCTGTTACCCAATGAAGTGCTCATCTTGCCACCTCTAACAAAAGATTAGAATTACCTTGTAAACTTCAGCTGTGGAGCATGCCTCCGGAGGCTTAATCAGGACCATTGGCAAGTCAAAAGGCACAGGTGTGGGTATATCTTGAACAATCTGACATCAGCAATGTAATTTTCAGGTTATAATGTTCATCTAGCGCAAGTGCAAAAGAAAACAATAAAGCCAAATAATAGAGAAGTCAAAGAGGACCATTTCAAAGTTTCAAGTAACACATATTATAAAAGTTGGCCAATGAATGACAAAAAAAGTCCATTCAAAAGTTTTGGAAAGTGAAAATTCACCATCTTATTTGTTTATTCTCGATGTAACTTAATGTTGTCTACCGAACAATACATAATCGCAAAGTATACTAACACATTCATGCGTGTGTGTGTGTGTGTGCATAATACCTATATGTGCGATGTCCAAAACTTATATGCATACATCCATGGAGCATATACATTAAAGGTATACGGATAAACGGATGAGGTTTTCCTTATTCGTGTTACGAAGGGAAAGAGTCATTTTTTTACTCAGATGTATGCAACCTAACCGAGGTTATCTCATGACTATTTTTGAACCTTTCCCTAGCCATCTTCAAGATTGTACCTAGTGGGATTCGAACCTGATACCTCTTGTTAAGAGGTACATGATGTTAACCAATAGGCCACCTTGGAGGCAGTTGAACTCACAAAGTGACTTTAATTTGAATTTTGGGCAAAAACAATTCCTCAATTATAAGTTTGTACTAAACAGCTCATATTACCAACAAATAAATTAGTTAAAATTAGTACCCCTTCCCCCCTTCCAGCCCAAAATAAGTGTCCACCAAACGAAGAGTTCACACGTTTCGGAATGTGCAATTAAAACAAATTTAATAGTTTTTAAGTACATGGGTTTAGGAATGCATTATTGTGAGAAAGTGTAGTAAGGTAGACATTTATCATTGGATGGGGGAAATAATACACATCTCATTTTTGAAAGTAGCATATTGATCATCTGGTGCCATGAACTGATACTCTGAGTCCATATGCTTGTGTGAAGACATACCTCACCTCTCCCTGTGCAATAAGCAGCCCCATTGGAGAAGAAAAAAGGGACGTCTGAGCCAATCTCACCAGACCATTCTTGGAGTTCCTTTTCAGTGGCCAGGCAACCACTGAACTGGTTTGCTGCCCAAAGAGCAGTTGCAGCATTACTACTTCCACCACCAAGCCCAGCCCCAGTTGGAACTCTTTTATCAACATGGACCTGCCACAAAAGTTGATTAAACAGTGAATAATATAGACGGCAATTTCAACCAATTTACTCATCAATGCATCGATGTGCGTTCAACAGGCCAAAAGTTGTCAAAGTGTGTTTTCAATGCATAAAAACCTCCTAAATCATTATATTAAAAAAACAGACTAATAATAATAATGTAATATATCTTTTTTAATCATTTTTCACAGTAGTTATTTATAGAAAAGTTAAAATTTGGACCAAAAGTGTTTTGTTCAACTGTAGCAAATGTTGTATGTTGACCCATTCCCAACCCACTTATTTTGCCATGTTGAGTGAACAATCATAAATTCATCATTTAGAAACTTTAGTGTTATTGGTTTGTTAATTGTTACACTCGTATTACACTAACCAAAATAGATAGATGTGTCTTTTGGAAAACAAAAACAGGTTGGCATTAAATGACGTCACTTTTATTGTTATAGACAGTAGTTCATCCACACTAAAAAAAAGTGTATGCAGGTGCATTCACTAAAACAGTTGCAGTTTTTTGTAGTGTAAAGTGGTGTATATTCGGGTTTAAAAACCTGGGTCTGCTGCTGGTTATAGCTATCAATATCATCTTACCCAAAAGAATTTGTCACTTCCAGTCTTCTTCCGATATAGATTCAATGCCTTTATTATCTGAATACACAAAAGACTGATACCAATAAGTACCTCAATACTAAAAGCATAAAAGAATCAAGAGAGATTGCTTGTTTACCAAATTTCTGTCATCAAGCGGAATTCCAGGCACGTTAGTTGACAGACGATCTGTAGATTTTGATGGTGACAAGGAAAACTTAATCTTATCTCCTAAGCTGATTACCTGAAGTTAAAAAATGATTTAACTTTCAACACAAAAAGTATTAAGCAAGCTTTGAAATATAAAAGAAAATACCACAAACTATCACTACTGATAATCCACTTCATAAATTGATAAACAGAACAAAAAAGCTCAAATGCATAATATATAAGCCATAAACATCATTATTGTAGAACTTACATGAAATAGAGATGCCAAGTCATGAAACCCATCCGGCCTCTTATCCGTTATTCTTAGAAAAACATTTATCTGCATTTGTAAAAAGATGTCAACCCCACCTCAAACGGTTCATAAAGCATAGAACTTTACGACTCAGAAGGTAAATTCAATCCAAAGAATTCATGAGTAATTGAGTACATCAACCACCTATGGTAAGTCATAACTTTTTACAAAATTTTCAGTTTAACAAATTGTGTATAAGTGTATTGATGTTGAACTCTAAAAGTACTAAAGTCTCTTTTTATCATCACTTTTGAAGTAATCAAATAAAAAAGAATACCATGAAAGAGTAACATTATAAGCATAATTCACTTTCAAAATCATTTGCATCAATAAACACATGAAAATCAGTGTTGTAAATTTTGGGACGAGTAATTACTCGTCACAAGGTCAGTGACCAAGGCAAGTTGAGAAAAATCTGCCAAAAAAATCAGTTTGGTCAAAACTTGACATTAACTTGGTCAAAAAAATCGGATTGAAATACTTGAACAGTTGTGTAAATGGTTCTAAACATATTTCTACGGCCCTATAAGGCTATAAACACTTATATGGTCCTATGAACATGTCATACATAAAATTTTGAAATTACATAAAAATTAGGGATTATTAACTATGGATGTAACTAACTATGATCAAATGTCTATATTATGTAAAGATCTTGTAAAATATCTATCTTGTAAAATATCTATGCCATGTAATGAACTTTCAAATTTCGGTTATTGGATGTATCCGGGTATATGTGGCAACCATATAAGCTGCCACTTGTAAGTTTCTGATTGGTCGGGTACATCCAATAACCGGGATTTGAAAGTTCATTACATGACATAGACTATTTACGAGATCTTTACATAACATGAACATTTGTTCATAGTTAGTTACATCCAGGTAATAATCCCTAAAAATTACAAATGGGGACTACTACCCGAGTACAGTCTAGCTGGTCATACAACCATGGTGAATATACAAGTAAATAAGTAATCAAAGAATTAAATCATCTTACCTTACAAGGAGAAAACAAAGAGAGTCTTGACAATCCAGCATTCATATCCACTTCATCAGCCAATTTGTTCAGCTTTTCATCAAGATTATACACTAACTAAAAATACCCATTTGCCAAAAACAAAAAATCCCAAAAGGGTATTAAAAAAATCTAAAATTTAAACAAATTACTCAAAATAATAATAATAATAAAAAAAAAATTAAAAAAAAAATTACCTCAACTTGTTTCTTGCCATCAGAAGTTGCTTTGACCACATGGGTCTTCAATTTTCTAACAGACAAGAATCCTTTTGGCTTATAAGCTGAAAAAGATTGTTTAAAACTACTATTTTCAAGGGAATTAGTGTTGCAGAAGAGATGAGAAGCAGCCATTGTTGCCATAGGAAGAAACAGATGATTGTTGTTTGGTGATTTTAAACAAGTCAAGAAGGGGCCTTTTGTAATGAAAAAAGAAGTCAAAAATGGGAGTTAACACATGTTGAAGTTATTTATACTTATAGGACTGCCTCCTTTTGATTGATTAGGTGAGTTGGGATGACAAAAGAGAATCCAAATCCAATGTGGGATAAAGTATTCGATTCTTGAGTGTATCTCTTTTGACCTTTTTGTTGTTTGGTTAACTCTTGATGAATTACACAAACACACCTTATTGAATCGTGTGATTGTAATATGTACCTTTGTATTTGTGGTGTTGTCTGTGCATGAATCGGATCAGTATTGAAACTTTGAGAATAAGATGTTGGATCGAGTGGTTAACACCCTTGCCTCTGAAGATAGAGGTTAAGGGTTCTATCCTCGTGTCTTGTAAGGTCGGGGGTCCTTTTTTATCCTAGATAGAAACTGAAAGCAGTCTCTCTACATCATCGTGGTAGGGGTAATGTTGTCTACATCTCAACATCCTCCATACACCGTCGTGGTATTGGGACCCAAAACCCGTGAAAGACGACATTGGGTGTTACTTACTTACTATGTGTTTAGTTGGACAAAACTCGGTGTGTTTTCTAAAAAAGTTATTCAATAAAAACATGAAAAATAGAAAACGTGTTCAAATATAGTTTTTCATAAAATAATTTCCATGAAAATAGAAATGCGTTTTGTTATACTAGACGAATGCCCGCGCAATACGGCGGCGATAATGGTAGCGGCGGCGGTGTAGTGGTGGCGGCGACAGGTGGTGGTAGTGGCGACTGGTGGTGGTGGTGGGGGGGGCGAGTAGTGTAGGTTATTGATGTAAAGAATAATGATGTAAAAAGGGGTAGTGTAGTTATTTTAAGAGTTAAGGGGTAGATGTTGTAAATTAATTTCATAATGGTATTATAGGTATATTAAGTAGAGATGATATAAATTAGTGAAAAAAGGCGGCGGCGGCGACAGGTGGTGGCGGCGACGATTGATGGTGGGTGCGGCAGAGTGTAGTGTAGGTTATTGATGTAAAAGGAGGTAGTGTAGTTATTTTAGGAGTTGTGGGGATATATATTGTAAATTATTTCATTAAGGGTATTTTTGGTAAAGCAGTAAAAGAATGTAGAATTACCTTATTAAAGAAAGGGGTATTTTAGGGACTCTAATTCATCTTTTAAGAAAATGGGGATGGGGTTCCCCTTTTATAATATATTATAGATAAAACATTTTCAAAATTTCCATTTTTATTTTTCAACAAAATGAGAAAGGTTTTTCATTATTAAAAAACCTTTTAAAATTTTGAATTTGCATTTGGTTGTAAGTTTGAAAAACACAAAGAGTTCTAAAGTGATACCATTCTGTAACACCCCACCATGGCGGAAACTTGGGATGCCACATAAAGCACAGCATGACATGAAATTATATAGGTACTGCTACATGAGCAAGTACTCGTGCAAGTACAAAACGCAACATTTCATTCAAATACACAAGAATGTCATTACAAAGTCATTCAATTGTACTATTACAATGCGAGCTAGTGCGTGATTACAAACGCTAGAACCCCTCAGGAAGGGTGTCTTCGAGTCTCGTGCTCGCGGTCATGAATAGTCAATCAAGGAACGCTATCTAAAGCGTATATCTCTGAATTATCTAACAAAAGATGCGTTGCTCCTTGATTCAAAAGTTCATGCTCTAGATCACATCAAGCTCGTCTAACCTGATCACCTGAAAAGCATACTAAAAATGGTCAACACATGTTTGGTGAGTTCGTAGGTTTTAGTCAAAAGAGCACGCCCAGAGCACGTCCAAAGCACGACCAGTCATAAAAGCAGTTGTCGATATAAATAGTCCAATGAAAGTTTGTACAATATCAGAGCAATATAGTTACTTACAGTCAGGTCTCAATCACACACACATAAATCACATCACACAAACATACGTCTATTCACACTGGCCGGGACTAGTACTGGGAGGACATCCCATAAGGTACTAATGAACGATCCCACAACAAAGCCATTCTTGGTACCAAGATCGAGCACGAACACGAACACGTCCAAAGATCGCATGCAATACATGCGGATAGTCATAGTAACTCTATACGAACAACTCAAACATCATATTGTACATAATTAAGTAAATATTGACAATTGGTTAGAAAAGTATGTATGCTTTTCACCCCAAAAGTTTCATTAAAGAAAGGGGTTACGAAACTCACCTGAAAACGTTTGAGTGAAATAAAGTCAAAGATTCAAGAGCACGAACAGTCAAGTCTGGCATACAACAGTCAAACAATATCCAACTGAAAACACAACCACAATATAAGTACTCGCACTCGAACAAAAGATCAAGTCTAAACTAGTGTCCTTAGAAATGCCATTGAACTCGTGTGAACGTCTATTTCGTACATTTAAGGTTTAACCCAGAAAGTCTTTTAAGTCTCATAATGTGTCGCTTTTAAACCTCAAATCATTTTATTAAGTCCAACAATCTGATACGATTCAGAACTCAAAATTTACTAATTGGAAATGAACCACAAAAACAGCATAAACGAACCTCGTTCCACTGCTCAAACGAACCTCGTTTGAACTCCCAAACGAACCTCGTTTGAGCCCCAAACGAACTTCGTTTGGACCTCCACACAAACCTCGTTTGGACCCCCAAACAAACCTCGTTTGGACCCCCAAATGAACCTCGTTTGAGCATTCACACGAACTTCGTTTGAACATCAAACGAACTTCGTTTCATCACCAAACGAACTTCGCAGGCTGATCGAGAACAGAAATCATTTTGACAACAAAAATCGAGTTTTAAGCGGATTCCAAGCTAGAGAACTGGAGGGTTTTGATTATGAACATAGGAATACACATTTTTGCTTAGGATCTTTCCCAAAAACCGTTTATTTTATGGATCTAGATCAAAATTAAGTTTTAATAAAAGTTTAGATCTATCCCCAAAATACTAGAGATTTAGACCCGAAAACGAACGCATAAAGGTAATAAAACACGATCTATACGATTACTACCTTGGATCTTTGATTTGAACTTGGAAAAGTTGATGATTTCTAGAGAGAGAAAACAAGAGAGAGAGAGAGATAGGGTTTTTAGAGAGAGAGTGAGTCTTGGAGAAATGAATGGAAATGGATGGGTGGAAAGGCTTTTGTTCTCCCAAACACTCTCGCAAGCAAAGACGGTTTCTCCCGGGAAACGATTCGTTTAAGAAGATCTCTTGACTCGAAACTCATTAAAACATAAAGGAAACCTCAAAATCTTTATTTTTCATTTAGGCTCGTAACGACTATAAACCTGACACATTTTTATCGTTCATAAAATAAACACGTCTTTTTTTATAACAAAAGCATTTTAAAACTTGGCATTTCCTAGACGACTAGTGACCTTTCACGAACTCGAACTCAGACTCTCACGACCACACAACGTCATAAGCATAACTCCAAATCTTATCTAGACACGCACTCGCACCAATCCGTCATCTAAACACACTCACGGATTCACAATCTCAAACACTGATACGAACAAACGAGTTAGAACACGATCACGACCATTATTTACTATTAAATAAATCGACAGTCTAGTCTCATTACCGA
>JAOEHQ010036952.1:0-12701 GCA_025447715.1 Asclepias incarnata | reverse complement strand
ATGTTTGGGTCTTGCCATTTACCCATCTTATGCAAATAAGGTAGCTTAAATGCGAAATATGGGTTATATAAATCATGGTGATGTGTCTATGTTGAAAGAAGTCACAGTTATATGGTTAGAGAGTAGCGATATATTTTGCACTTGCATATCGAAGTTTATTTGTTTTTCCTGTCACTTTAGATGTTGGAGGTGGGAGAAGTTTGAGTTCAGGAA
The DNA here is from genome assembly GCA_025447715.1 of Asclepias incarnata. NCBI lineage: Eukaryota > Viridiplantae > Streptophyta > Magnoliopsida > Gentianales > Apocynaceae > Asclepias > Asclepias incarnata. Next base: position 12,488 of record JAOEHQ010036952.1, on the reverse strand, counting down.
GGGAAAACGGAGCTTCTAATCGTCTTGAGAGGGTTTCAAGGCCGACCTTGCCAGTTCATTCTGAAAAAAAGAACAACGTAGTACATGTGGCAAAGTAAGTTTCATCCTGTCCATCTGTTATATTGTTGTATCATGTGCAATCATTATTTTTCTTGAAGATGCATCATTTTTGAGTTAGCATGACTTTTGAACTAGGCCAATGTGTTTGTGTATGAATTTGTTTGTATGTTTAACAGATCTGATGCCATTGTCAATAGCATACCAGCTATGCCCAATGGGAGTTATATCTCTAAGCTTTCACCCAAACGATCTACAGGTAATGTCAATATGTCATGTTTTTATTAAGGTTGTTTGTTTGGTTAATCGTGAACTTGAGGCCAAAATGGTCGGGCTTGACTGGTTGGTAACGAGTCAAAACTGGTAATTGTTTAGTATGGTTGGGTCGGCCCGTTCTATAGATACTTGGTGAGGCAAATATGATTGCAAAAGTTATGTTATTCTATTAAAATCGTAGTTTTTGAATATGATGTTTAGAGTAACGATATGTCGGTACTAGCACATAGAAGTATAACTATTTCTCTTGCCGTTTTAGATATTGGAGGTGGGAGAAGCTTGGGTTCTGCAAGGGAAAATGGGGCTACTAATCCCCCTGAGAAGGTTTTGAGGCAGGCATTGCCAGTTCATTCTGAAAAAGTAAACAATGCAGTACATGTGGCAAAGTATGTTTCATCATATCTATCTGTTGTGTATGTGTATCATGTGGAATCTATGTTTCCCTTGAAGACACTTCATTTTTGAGTCTGCATACTTTCTGAACTAGACTAATGTGTTTGTATATGAATTTCTTTGTATCTGTTACAGATCTGATGGCAATGTAAATAGTAAACCAGCTATGTCCAATGGGAGTTACCTTTCTAAGCTTGCACCCAAAGGATCTGCAGGTAATGTCAATGTTTTACTAAGGTTGTCCAACTGGTTAATTGTGAGCTTGAGGTTGCAAAATGGGTGGGACGGATAGGTTTTGGTAATGGGCCAAAATGGGTAATTTTATGTTATGGTGTGTGGCAAATATGACTGCACATGTCATGTTACTCCATATAATAATCCAATCTTTTGATCAAAATTATTTTGAAAGTTTTATGTTTTTATAAAACTTCTAGACTACTTTTGACTCGTTTGAACCATTTCCTTTTGAATTAGATTTTGATCTATCCTGTTTGACCCATCAGAGGTTCAAATTTGCACGGATTACCCACGCTTAAGTAAATTAGTTGAAATTGTGAGTTCGGCTTTGCTGACTACTTACTTTGCTCATCATCTACTTCAGATCCTGTTGTTTCATCTCAGATCACTAAGCACATCTGTCCTGTGGGTACCATAAAATGTGAGATTGTAAGACGTAGCGTCTATAGTGAATCAAATGGCAAAAGTCCAATTGGAATGAAGGTTAGCGCTAATGAAGTAGCTTCTGGTATCATTCCACTCATTGCAGAAGCTCCAGATGCCTCAAACACAAGGGGGTTAGAATCCAATGTAGTTAAAAAGGATGATACTCTCGAGTCCTTGCAGCCACCGGTGTTGTCAATCCAAAACAGCTCACATGTTGTCAACCCCAGTTTGGATAACCAGCCTTCTCAGTTAGTAAATGATCCCCCAAAAGGTAAGCATTTTGTCTGAGCCTCTTATCTCATGGTCTTTTCATCTGGAGAATCTAAAACTGTGCTAAAGATGGATGGTCATACGTATGCTAAATGTCATGTAGCTTTATATATATATATATATATATATATATATATATAGATATTGTCAAGGATTTAAATATGAGTTATATAGTTATTTTTACGGTATTAGCTGAAATATGAATTTGCTTGCTTTGCTTGCTTGCAAATACGTAGAAAGAAAGGTAAGTTAGGAGTCTTACAGTTGGTCTATGATATGGTTAGCTATGATTATTGTCACTTGGTTAGTATCTGATGAAAATGCTCTTCTTGTTACCTATATAGTCACTGCTTCTGAGCATATGACTGTGTCCGGTGCTGATTCTCATGTGGTTCCTGAAGAAGATTCTGAGTTGAAAGTATCAACTCCAAAGCTCGATGTGATGCTAGATAAATTGGCCATATCTTCTCATCAGCCTGTTATTTTCCCTGATCATCTCCAAGTCCCTGATAATTTTAGAAGTCTGTTCACATTTGGAAGTTTGGATGCTGCTTCTGATGATTCTAGTCCTCTGTCTGTTACTGAATCTTTTCAGCAAAATGGTGAGGTTGTCACAGAACCTTCTTCGAGGTAGATGCTTGTACTGCTACCCTGGTTTGTCTCCTTTCATGAGCCTCTCTTCCGTTACACGACTTTCATTGTCACTGCATGTTCATATCTTTTACTTGTGAATAGGTTGATTTGGATTGTGTGTAGTCTCAAATGGGTCAAAACAACAAATTTAGCTAAAAGAGGATGGTTCAAATGGGTTTAACGGGTTGCAACTCGTAGTTGTCAAAAGCCAGCTCTAAGGCCCAGATGAGGCCCACCTATGCCTCCTAGAAACCCTAGGCCCAAGGCCCATAGATGAAAGGCACATTTGATATAGAAAAACCGGTTTCTAAGGGTTTCTATTAGTTTTTAGGTTTTAGAAACCTGTTTTTGTATCTATGTGAAAACCGGTTTCCATAGTTTTAGGGTTCTAGAAACCTGTTTTTATGCGTTTTGTAAGGGAGGTTTTTATATGAAAACCGGTTTCATTATTCATAAAGGTTTATATTAGTTTTTTGGTTATTGAAACCTGTTTTTGATTCTATGTGAAAACCGGTTTCCATAGTTTTAGGGTATAGAAACCTGTTTTTATCCGTGAAAACCGATTTCTTAGGGTTTCTATTATTTTTTTTTTTTGTATTAGCTTATGTTTTATTCTATTTATATTTCTTCTATATTATACTATAGCCATGATTTCAACTACCTTTTTTAACCTAATTCTTCTCGATTAGTTAAGCTTGGTTTTCAAGTTATGAACAATTTGGTTTGAAGTTTTTTGATTTTAATTAATGAACAATTTGTGTTGGAAGTTTTTGGTTGAATGCATTATGGGTTTTTTTAATGGTATTTAGTAATTTGAATGGCATTTGGTTTGTTTTTTACTTGAGGTTTTTTTTTTCTTCTCGATCCCCCGCTTTTTTTGCGCATCTCATCTAGGCCACATTCGAGGTCTTATCGCATTAAGTGCGCCTACGCCTTTGACAGCTATGACTCACACGAGGTCTACTTTTAATACATATTCCTTAATCTTTTCATATAAATATATTGTTTTATGCAACCATATTTAACAAAATATCCTTCTTTTTCCCTAAATATATCTATTGTTTATATTGACCAAAAGTATTGGGGAACCAACCTATCTTTTTTTACCCCTACCAAAAATGAAATGTTTCAGCCTAAGTTATTTCTGATTCCTTACCCAACTCATCCGACCCACCCTTCTTGGTATTTCTAGTGCAGCAGAAGTGCAGAACTATATATTTCAAACTGTTTCGACTGTCCCTACTGTAAATTATGTATGTGTTAACTCCTATAGGTCATCCTGCTACTTTCAATTTTAGCACGTCTGTGTTACTTAAGCAGCATGACCTTTGTGATGGCTAGTTTTCATAGGATGTTCTTATTTACTTTTAATATTTTGGTTACAGCAACCAAGATGTTTCCCCAATAGCCCAGGAAGGTGAATTTCAAGATCATCCACTACCACAACTTTCTGAACAAGTATTGGCTTCCGAAGATAAGCTCTCATCTGATCCTCCTGTAGAAGACGTGAATACAAAGCTGGAGTCGACTCCCCCTACCGCAGGATTTCAGAATCCAGTTCAACTTTCTGAACAAGTATTGCCTTCTGAAGATAAAATCTCATCTGATCCTCCTGTAGAACACGAGCATTCAAAGCTGGAGTCGACTCCCTCTACTGCAGGATTTCAGAATCCAGTTCTACAGCCTAGCTTTGGTTATATGCCACATGTGATTGGTCCACATTTTGTACAGCTCGATGTACCTGAGCTTCAGGCAAGTATTATATATCTTTGAGAAGTTTTTCTATTTTATTATTTATATAATTTCAATGTTTTGGAATTACTGTTTTGTTTTTTTTTTCCTTCCTGGAGTTCACATATGTGTTTCCCATAATTGTTCATTTGTATTGCCCAGTTATTGTATTTTTCTTGCTATTTATTTGTATGTTATGTTCTCTTAACTTTAGTGGTTACTGTTAATATATGTAGAGTGGGAGTTCTGTAGCTGCATCTGTGTTGGGCACAACACCCACGACACAAGCTGTAATGGCTGGTCAGGGTTCTATGGCATTGTCTCCACCCCTCTTTCCTTATTTCAGGCCACCATATCCAAGCTACATTCCTTATAATCCATATTTCCCACATATGTATTTGCCACAAAATGCTCACTTGTTGAATCATGGTGTATTCCCTCTGCAACCACCTACTGGCAACATGCATCTGCAGGCGGTGGCAGGAGGGAAATACCCTGCTTCTTCACAGTACAAACAAGCAAGTAATGAAGATCTTACTGCATCTCAGCCAAAAGAGAACAATACTCACTCAGCCGTTCAACAGGTTTGTTCTCCGTCACCTTCCTCATCTAGTCTTTTTTTTTAGTAGCCAGTGCAGGTGGCATTTGTGATTCGTACGAATGGGTCAAGTGTGGTTGTGTTTTATCTAGAAAAGGCCAAATAAACTTTCTTAGCTAAAAGGAGAACATGTTAAGCAGATTGAAAGTCGGCCAGTATCTAGAAATATTGCATATACTGTGGATTTAGATAATTTTGATAACATTGTTAATCTAATCATAAACAATGCAGTACTTAATCTATAAGTTTTAAATGGAAAAAAGGTGTACTAAAAATGATCAGTTTTTACCTGATCCCACTTTGACCCATTACCTAACCCAGTTGTTCTGTACTAGGCTATTAGCAAAGGTCCAAACCTTAGACCTCCAATTCTCCAAACTTTAGCTCATTGATAACCAACTTGATAACCAGTGTGGTTTCATAGGACATTTTACTGTGGTTTTGTTGGGGGTGGGAATTAGGCTCTTATCCTGTGAATGATTGGATTTGTGTTGTGTTTTACAAGTATCTGAAAAGGTCAAAAGCATGTTCAGTGAAAAGTGGAATTGATTAAACTGGTTGAAGCCTTGAAGGGGTAAATGTTACCTAAAAATCTGTTTTGAATGCATACAATATCGCGCTTCCAAATCGTTATTATTGTTGTACCGTTGCTAGTTTGGGATGATATGTGTACTGCTAAGGCAAAAATAAAAAACAAAATTACATTTTCAATCCTCCAACTATTTTAAATAAATACGTGTAATTTGGTAATTCCTCATTTACTAGTGGGAGCACCTAAGTTGGGTTAATAGTTGACACTTAGTTGTATTTACAATTTTAAAAATGACTGACTTCAACTCAGATACCTTTTAGCTGGTATCCGGCCTGCTTGTCGATATTGCAATGTCTAGATTTATGTCTCATCTTATCTCATATGCTTCTTTGTCTTGCCTCTCTGGCTCATTCAATCTAGAATTTGAACTGGCAGCCGTCGTAATCCTCTACTATTTCAGGTTGATGATTCACAAGTTTGGGCTCCAGCAGCTGGCCGGGATGCACCCATTTTAGTGCCCAACTATTTCTACAACTTCCCTCAAGGACAACACATGGCTTTCTCCCCTTTACATGCGGGGCTTTATCATTCTTCCCAAACAATGACTGCTCAATCTACTGTACAACCACTTGTGTATCAATCTCCGTCCACCAGTGGGAATGTTGAACCAGTGGTGCAATCTCCTGGCTCTTACCAACAGTCTCAGCATGCACCACAGATAAACTCAAACTCTGCGTTACCGAATAGAGAGACCAGTTGATTGTAGTTTTATTAGTTCGTTCAGGTTTATTTTTGGAAGAAAATAGAATATATTTGGGGCTAATCTGAGTGTATATATACAAAATTGGGCCCCGTGATTTTAAACGTGAAAGCACATCCGAGTGACTAGAGTATATTTTAGGATGCCAGGCTTCATTTCATGTGATGGAACGTGTCATGTTGAACCTTTTAAAGTCAGAGATAGTAACTCAGGTGGGGAGTTTTGGGTAGGTATCATTCACTCTTTGTTGTCGAATTGTATATCAAAGATTTAGTCGGAATGGAAGAGCTATGTTATGTTGAAAGCTGGTATTATATGCTTTGCATTGTTCGAGTTCGATTACCAATTATCTTTTGCATCTGTTATGTTGGGTTTGGCCTGGCAAAATGCAAACATAATTATTATGTTGCAAATATTTGAAGTATGATTAGAACCAAGTTATATAAATATATTTTCATTAAAGTAATTTTGATAGGCTTTATGCATCTAAATATACTTTGAATGACCTTTAGTTCTCTTCTAGTTTTTTGTTTTTGTTTTGATTTAATCCGATATAATGATTAATGAGGTAGGGGTAAGTCGGTAACACATAAAACCAACTCAACGTATTAACTGGTGAATTGATGGAGTTGTCACATCTTTTTTATCTGCCTTTCTCGCAGTAGTATTTGAAGTCGAGTAATGAAACAAGTAGGCGGTGGGAAGTTTTGCTCTATGTACTATCTCTCGACACATTTGCGTATATCCAGAATGCTACAAAGCTAACTTATGATGCTCCATTGACTTCAATCTTTTCATTTTGGCAGTCACATATAAAGGGTTTCTGATTCGAGGATATTTGTTTAGGAAGATGATTACTCGTGTCTTTATTTTCCTTCATGTTTAGCATCGTGTAAACCGACATCCCACATATTGCTACAAAAGCTCCACAGATGCTTGCATAACCTGGATCTGAACTGAAGAGCAAATACCCTCCAAGAAGGATGACACAAGTCTTGAATTGACCTAATACCACATGTGACGTAGCCGAGGTTGCTCTGCACAAACATAGTTTACCTAGTTGACTCATTTTCAGAAGTTTGTATCTGAGTTAACTTCAAAAGATTGACTCACCCAAGAGCTAAAGCTCCAGACCATTGCAGGAGGAACCCCAGAAGAGCCGAAATGAGAACCGCAATGGAGTTATTGACGTTCCATTTGAAGGATAATGCACCTGGTGGATCTAACCATGGCATCATAACTACCAAGAAGAATACAGTAATTGGTGTGGTCTTCCACATCAACCTGTCAAGAAATAGAACACGGATTAGATTGCAGTTAGATGCCTATCCCCGAGGACCGATCCAAGCTGGGTCTGCTCTTACGTATTCAGAAAAGGCCGGTCCTTCTTAGGCTTTGTTCTGTTTATGATCCATCTCGATTAGGAAAGTAGAATTGATCCAGGCCTGGAGGGTCCCAAACCAGGCTCATTTTTTTGGGCAGTTGATTAATAATAATAATTCTTTATTTTTATATTCATTTGGATAATGTTTTATTCATTTTATGTGCTGTAACATTTGCTGCATCCAACATTTTAGTGGTTTAGAGATGGTTTATGGTACGAACAAGTGAAACAATGATCATTACTTACGCTAGAGCAGTCCAATTGCTTTTCTGTTGGAGATTAGACCACAATATTTTGTTTACAGCACTTGGGATTATCCATGCAATTGCCATACAAGCACCGAACAAGTTAAATTCTAAGTCTGTCACAGTTGCAACCGCCACACCTACAGAAACAACAACTAGAGCAAGTACCTGTCAAATGCTTATGCATCAGTCTCTATAACGTAAAAGCTCGCTCTGCTACGAGAATAAGTGTTGCAGATGGTGATTCCTTAAGAGGATTGCGCGAGTTTGTTTTGAGTTACCTTATGAAAAGAAATGATCTTTCTGAAAAGAGTGAACTCTGCAAGAACAATGGTGGGAGTGACTGCAATTTTAGCCATCTGGTAGAAACCTACACTGCACATTTAGAAGACAAGACACGACACCATATAATCAGGATCCACAAAAGTAGAAAAACGGTTATATGGCCTAAACAAATAGTAGTTGATAAAGAGGCAAGAGGTGGCAAATTCGACTCATTTATTTATGAATGAGTTGATCTGGGTTATGTTTATCGCATGGTCAAATAAAAGCAAAGAATTAACTAAAAAGGTCAGTCAGTTAAATGTGTCGTAAATTTTTAGTAGGGAGAATACAAATCTGCAAAATCATTTTATTCCAAAAACTGAATTATTATTGAAAATATGCACAGGAACAATATTGGGGACGATAATTCTTTATAGGAAATGTGAACATTTTGGACAAAAGAATGTTTCAGGTCAACCTTGCCTGACCCGTAAAATTAATGTTTTCACCGAAATTGATCCGTCACCAAACCCATCAACCCGGCCATCTTGAATGTCGACATTTTGCATGATTATGACCTGTTGTGCTTCAGACTTGTATTAGCCAAGCCAGAAGCAAAAGCCATGACGACACCCAAAGCAAAAAGCGACGAGAACGGCGTCGTTTTGGTGGGAGGAGACGGTGGCAAGAGAGATAGAGCCTTAAGCACGGCGAGTAGGAGCCAAGCGGATGTGTAATGGATTAGTGTTAAAAGAATTGGATAATTAAATCCAACTCTTCCCATTACCTACAAACAGAGAACCAAATTCGAAATTACAAATAAGTTAGAAAACTAAGCTGAATTTTTTCTTTCGAGTGTTGGAATTTCGTAGACTAACCAATTTGTTTCCCATGATTATTCCCACAGAAACCATGAAGTTGAACGTTAAAGCGACAATAGGGCCACATAATCTTTGTTGTTGACGTTTGGCTCCTTCTGATGTTCGAAGTTCATTGTAGAGTGACCCTCTGAGTTCTTCCAATGCTCGTGCTAACATGAAAACAAAAATGTAGACAAGTTTAGCAAGCTTGATCGATTTTCTATAGATGGGTCGACTTGAGTTTTATGGATGAAGTGTTGTGCTTCTGTGGTTTGACCCAACTTGAATGAACAACTGGAAATAACTTCTCATTCTGACAATTTACCCAACCCGTTTTGACCTCGACATTTTGCCTTCCTTACTTGCAGATGTATAAATGTACTGTTTCTGACATATTTGGGGGTGGCCATTGAAATGGCTAGAACCGGCCACGGGCAAAGCCCGGTTAGACCGCTACAATGAGCCAAAAATGGCTCTTGGAAAACCTTTTAAATTTATTTTTTTTTCCCACCAAACAAGCTGTTAAGAACCAACTATACTGATCATCAATGAAGAACCTAATCTATCTATAAAATATCAAAAAAGAACACAAACAATATATAATGTTACCAAAATATCAAACATAAGATGAAAACAAAACAAACCTGCTTCTCCTGCATCACTGTCTTTTCTTTTAAGGAAAGATTTCTTGTCATATTTTTCAAGAAATGAAGTAACTATTTCAAATTTCTTAAACATTTCATGCATTTCTGACACAAAACTATAAAACATCAAATGCCTGTTTTTTTTTATAAAATATAAATGTTGATGCCAATATCAATATTATTGAAATAAAGGTGGTGTGTAGTCTAAATAAAAGTGGTTCTAAAGTCTTTTTTTTCTTTTTATACCGAATCCATTGCTTGGAAATAAATTACTAATTAAAAATATATATTATGATGATTTGGGTTTGATTATTATTCACTCAACTATTATTTAAATGTGCACCTTTTTGTAATTGCATTGATTTCTTCTACACTACGTTTTAAGTGTTTTGTGTAGTTCACATATTATTGTCGAGTAAAGTTGTTATCGGTTTGGTTGCACTTAATCAAAATACACATTCTAACTAAACAATATATCCATTTATTATAGGTTTAACGCTTAAAATATCAACTAACTTTTTTGTTTGAATATGGTTACACCGTGTACTTTTTGTTTTACTTAGGTATACATTAAACTTTCAAATTTTTTATACAGGTATGATACTTTTGACTGGATTTCGACGACTTTTACCGTCAATCTTTCATTTTCCAGCGACTTTTTCTTCATCTTTCGCTTGAATCCGGTGAAAATGTGCACATATATTGTTAAGTTTTGTCAATTGATTTATATAAATTACACATATTATTGAAAAGACAATTATTAGTTAAAATTTTAGCTTTTTAAGTAAGTATTCACATTCACATTTTGTATACTGTTAGAGACGCAATCGTATATCATTATAAACAAACTAAAGTGATGAAAACGCTAAACTTAATGTATAGTTACTCAAAGTGTCATGTGGAAGAAAGTCAACTTGACAAATTTTGTTTTATTTGTGACTAAAAGTTAGTTAAATGCTTTGATAAGTAGCGTTTGTGATGTTAAGTTTTTAAACGATCCATAGATGTTATTTTAAAAAAATAAAAATGCAATGATTATAAAAGTTGATCCATAAGGCGAGTGCTGGTTGGGTGTAAGTTAGTGGGTTTTGGCCAATGACCCACAATTAGAGCGGTGAGACATTCAAGTTTTACTTACAAAGCGGAGATTCAATCCTTGGTTAAGCGTTTGTGAGTTTTTCCTGTAATTGGTGCATCTTGATGGGACTGAACTTTCATTCGACTGGAATAGTGGCCAGTTGTGGGCAGGGGTGGAGCCAGTGGAGGGACTGGCGGGTGCTTGGTCCCCCCCCCCCCACCCACCCTCGACAAGCCATGTTTTCCGTTACAAGTTTGACGTATGGTCGACAACAAGGATTTTCAAATCGAGCCTCCCCCAATCTCCATTTTCATGACATTTAATATTTAGCCATTTCAAAATGCAATTATCAAACAATTACTTTCATCTTCATATCTATGATATTATTTTTTATAGAGAAATGACTAGAGTTAAAAGATATACTAAGTATAAGTCATTAAGTTGATATACTATACGACAATTGAATACCATTTCATTTATATCATTCACAGACAAAATATTATTACACCTTGCTAAAATAATTAGCTCTTAGTTCTTATGCATCAAGTTAAATTATAGGCACAAAAATTAACTCAATATTTTACTAGAAGCGGGAATTTTTTTTTTTTTTTTTTGCCTATGTTCGTCAACCAGAAGTCGAACTTTGGAATAGTATAGCCCCCTAACGAGAAACCCTGACTACGCCCCTGGCTGTGGGTTTCGGCCCAAGATAGTGGTAACCTTTGGCCATTGAGTTATCCCGAATGAAAGTCCGGGTTTCATGTTTGTTAGCCATTAAAAAGAAAAAAAAGAGTTGGTGGGTTTTGAGTACATTGAGGGCGGATCTTGATCTTCTTATTGTTTGTTCGTGTGGTTTTGGAAATATGGGTTTTGAGCACATCAAGGGTGGATTTTTGTTTGATTTTATACTGAAATTCACATCACGAGTGAATTTTTGTTTAATAAGTAGGCTTCTTTTAATAAACTAAACTATATTTTTTTCCCTCGCGTAATACACGGGGAAAACATATAAATCTATTAAAATGTTAAAATGTTTGATAATATTATATTTTAACAAATATAAATGAGAGATGTTAAAAATCATAAGTATATGATTTTTACGTATTTTCTCTTGATTGAAAGGTTAGAAACCATCATAGACAGTCTAGTAATGTGTTTGGATATCTTTCTATATTATCTGTGTAAAATTAAATATATATAACACATATTCATTACAATGTATGTGACATGATAAAAGTTTCATAGACAAAGTCGTAAATCAAGTAACATTATATTACATATTTTCTTTAGAAAGAAAAAACAATCATTTTATTTTATAAGATATTAGAGATAGAACGTCTACATGAATTATATATTATATTTAATTCAAACTTAATATATAATCATAACATCCATAACAGACATATCTTAAAATATATCTCGTTTGTTTGTGGATAATAACAATGAAACGACAAAGTAATATACCACGATTATAAAGTGCAAGCAAGAATACCGTTATGAAAAAATCAATACAAAAACTTGAAGGAAAAAAATGCAAACTTAAATTTATATACTTATCAATTTAAGACTCGAGATAAATTTTAAATTAAAATAATAAGAAAACAAATTCATATTTCTACCAAAAATTAAAGAAAAATCCAATAATTAAAAATGAAAATAACATATCAAATCTAAGATAATGAAAATCATAAAACAAATGTTAATATAAAGTGTGGCAATAATACGACTTAAATCAGCATACTTACAATAAAACTAAACTTTGAAAGTTTATAACATATAAATAATGTAAATTTGTTTTTATAATAGCAATATTAATTTTATAATTTTGTTGTATCATTAATTTAATTAATTAAAGATGTGTATTGTGTAAACATATAGAATGTGTGGTATATAAGTAAATACTAATTAAAGATATAAGATGTATTTTTTATTAAATAAAATTAAAAGACTAATAGTGTGTTTGACCAATAATAAAGTGAATGATGACATCATAATTTTGATCTAAAGGTTCTTATTAAAAGTTAACGCAAATTTGTTTTTATAATAATAATACTAATTTTATAATTTTGTTGTATCATTAATTTAATTAATTAAAGAGGT
>JAOEHQ010036941.1:0-23631 GCA_025447715.1 Asclepias incarnata | reverse complement strand
GTCTGAAAGTGCAAAAAAATGCCAACTTTAGGACATTTTTTGTTATTTTTTGAGTTTCGGTCCTGAAAGTGCAAAATGAGCCAAGTTCAGGGACGAAAAATGTAATTTACCCTATATAATAAAACATAAAATACTCCCAATATTTGTAACTAAATATTAAATTTTTTTAATATTTAGCTATTTTTTGTAGTTTTTATGAATTGGCAAGTTGTAAACAGGTTACCAAATGTCAATCCAAACTCAACCCATATATAAATGTGTTAGTTGTATCAATCTGTTTATGATACAAACCCATTTAGCTTCAACCCAAACTAACTCAGTTAATTCTTGGCGTGTCGCAAGTCGTGTCACGTGTCGTGTCGGATATTGCCACCCAATTTTTAGTCTAAGTAATATGTATTTGTTTATAATTGTCACGTAGTTATATTATATTATTGTTAGATATCTATATATATTTTTGACTTATAGTTTTAATCTATAAATATTTTAAATATTCTTTTTTATTTTAATTTCATTTTTGCATAGATTTGAAATTAGTTTGGTTTCCGAAAATGAATTAACCTTTATATAAATCTTTGAGTTTTTTGATCATCGAGCCATCTTGAAACATTTTCTAGCGAAGCTTATTCCATGACGAAGGTTCTTTACGAACTTAGGCTAAAGAATTCAAGTCGAGGTCAAACCCTATTAAGCTTGGTTCAAGTTGTGTAGATCGACTACTTTTCCATCTTGAATCATTTTCTAGCGTAGCTTCATATTACATCGATCATGAAGGCTTATTGATCTCGAGCCCTATCAAGCTTAAAAATTATAATTTTTTCTTTTATCAAGGACGTACAATCGTAGAATCATTCAAATTGAGGAGAACAATTATTGCATTGGTAGTGATTAGTGAAACCGCCGCTATCGTGGTTGCCACATTAATTTTGTTTCAGACAATAAATCATGCATGCCTTCTACATCATGCAAAATTGCAAACCGTATGTCCCTTCATTGGCTAATTTGATTAAATTAAGTAATGATCAGCGTATATAACTAAGACTATTCAAAAGAATAAGAATCACTTCGATCAACTGGTTCATATGGTAATTAACTAATAAAATGTAATTGTTGTTAATTTATTTATTTTGTTACTTTTAAGAGTACGTTCACATAAATTATAAGCATTAATAAGGTTTAATCCTCGAACTTTCATTTGTTCAGTGTCTTCACGTACACTTCAATATTATTTTTACACATGGTTTAACCTCTTTACTTTCCAAGACGACTTCGATCTTTTAACTCTCTAATCCATTATTGAGTATTAAGTTTAAGGGGCTACCATCTGGGTTTTTTTTTATTTTTTTATTTATAAAATCAAAAAGCTAAAAGATTGAATTATTTGAACAAGTTTAATAGTTAAAATGCCAAATTTAATGAAAGTTCCATGATTAACAACTATTAATGCAAAGTATATATTGTGGTTGGTTCTATTTGGTGATCGATTCAAAATGGATTCTTAACTATCAACAGGTTTCTCATCCGTTAACTAAGCAATTTAAAGCAAGCACACTAAAAACTATAGATCAATATATCCTTTATATATATACACACAAAGGCAGAGCCAGAAAGTACTCTTTTGAGCGGGTTCATTGCTGCTTTAGTAAGATTCTTGTATAGAATAAACGGGTTCACATTATTTACTATAATTACATTATAACTATAGCAACTTAAAGTTCAATTGATTGACCTCTCGACTATATGTAACTCCGCCACTAAAATCCATGGATAAGCGTACGTACATGTCGTAAAAATGTATGTTCCGTATAAATTTTCATCATGTGACGTGTTAACATTAATAAAGTTTATATAATCTTGTTTTTGGAAACAATATGTGGATTTCATTGAGACATGCTTTAGCAAGTCGCTATAGCCAAATAAAACCAGAACACGGGGTTACAAATTAAGAGCCGTGATTACAGGGGGCCGGAGGCATGAATTTGAAAGGTAAGATCTTGACCGGATCGATCATCACCTAATTTATCACTCTCCTGCGATTTTTATTTAAAGCTATTTCCATCTTGTAACGCCACAAGTTTCATTTGTATGGCCATTTGAATAACCACATCAAATCAGTGTTTGGAAGCTGTGGTCAAGTGTATCGGATACGTTTCCATTCTCATTTAAAGGTCTCAGCGTGTGTAAATCAATTCCACGTATGGTCAACAAGGTTTGACAGTGTTGGGAACTGTTACACCCATAGGTTTAGGTTCTTCAAATGAGCTTATTGTTCATGGATGAATTGAAAATGACTAACAATGCATGTACTTGGGGTTGTGAACGAACTATCGAACGTTCAGCGAACAGTTCATGAACCGTTCGGCGGGAAGTTCGTTCTTGTTCGTTCGTTTAGTTAAATGAACGAACATGAGCACAAAAATACGTTCGTTTAGTTAAACGAACAACCATGAACACATCTTCCGTTCGTTCATTTATGTTCATGAACGTTCGATAATATGTTCATGAACGTTCGTTCATTTATGTTCGTGAACGTTCGTTCGTTTATGTTTGTAAACGTTTGTTCGTTTATATGTAAATATAATTTTTATTTATGGTTATAATATATATAGAGTGAGTTTGGTTATTATAAAACAAGTTTTAAAGTAAAACAATTAGGATAAAATCTTGACTATTGGATCATGATAAAACTTATGCACGAAGATTCAGAGAGCACATGTATATACGTTGATGCACAAAGATTTTCATGATGCACAACGATTTTCAGTTAAGAGAAAATGATTGTTTTATTTATTTTACTTTAATATTTATTTTATTTGAACCGAAACCTATATATATATTAAGTATTACATAATTAATCTTTTATACTCATAATTAATCATTTATACTTTAAATAGAAAAACAAGGTAATAATATTTTGTTTTCGATTATGATAAAATTGTTGTTTTCTTGTAGTAACTTATTTGTTTTCTTTGTTTGTTATAGGAAAGTGATATCATAATAATTGAGCTTCCATGAGGTGTGGTGTTCTTTTATATGGTACAATTTACAATCAAATACACTTTGTACTAATCTTGTCTATTTTGTTCTTTCATGTTCTTAAGGGTTTAGTATTTCAAAATGTAAGTAATTTTACACGTTTTGTCATAGTAAGTATCCAACTTTAATCATGTGCACTGTATGTAACTAACTTGTTATTTTGATCAAATAATGTAAAAGTGTATACGTGGCAAACCATATGAGCTGCCATGTGCAAGTTTTTGATTGGTGCAAGTAAAAATGTTACATGATTTGATCAAAATAACAAGTTACTTACATACAATGCACATAATTAAAGTTGGATACCCATTATGACAAAACGTGTAAAGTTTCTTGCATTTTAAAGTACTAAGCCCTTTTTATATCTCAAACTTGGATTAAGTATACTTTTTTATATGTAAGGTATATCTTTTCATATATCTATGTTATTAGCAAAATATCTATACTACTTTATAAAAATTCTAAACCCTCTTATTTTTGAAAAGTGTTGAAAAAAAGATATGCGAAATGACCCAATTGCCCTTAATGAACCATCTTTTTAGAAAGAGTTATAATAAATTACCCAATTTGCCCTTAATTAACTAATTTACACCTTAAACCCTTATCTTTTTATTTACACCATAAACTCTTATCTTCTAAAATATAACCACTGACATCTTTTACATCAATTACGTTTTACATCAATCTACACCACTCGACACCGCTACCAATAGTCTCCGCCATCACCACCAATCACCGCCACCACCACACCACCATCGCCACCACCGCCGTAGCATTGCGCGGGAATCATGCTAGTATTATGTAAATAACATGATGGTAAGTTACAACATTTCCATCTCCATTTATTATACCACTTAAACCCTAACCCCACCACCACCACCACCACCACCACCAACTATATACCAAATTTACCACCAAAATTATTTATGAAAAAATAGAAAGAAAGAAAGAAAAAGTCTTTGATTCCCATTTTGCATTTTGTAATGAATGAAATGGAACAGCTCGGCACATTCAATTGAAAAATGACATAAATTTAATAATAAAAATATAAAAACAAGAAAACAAATAAACAGAGATACCCCACTTCCTGCCAAAATCTAATACATCTGTCTTACAAATCACAAGAATTCATTTTTGTTTCTTTTATCATTCTCACATTCTTATTGGTGTTTATCAGGATTTCCGGGTCTTTTTTTTATTTTTTTTATTTTATTACTAGAATAGAAGCCTGTCTGTTTCTTGGTTGCACACCAGATGTTTGTTGTAATGTCTCTGAGAGTTATTTTCATGATTCAAGGTGAAATTGATCTGGGTTAATAATGTTATTGTTTTTTATGTTATAAAATTGCATATATAGATCTAAAGTTTGTATCTTTACAAGTGGGATTAGATAGAATGAGTGGCATTTTGAAATCATGGGAAGTGAAGGTTAAAAAGTCACAGGCAACTGCTAAGAAAAGGGCAGTTAGTATTTTTACAACAATGTCTGTTGCTCATGTGGATGAGGAAGTTAATGATACCGAGTGTTTTCATGTTGAAAAGATTTTTTCGAATGGGGACATTTATATCGGTCAGTGGGTGGGCGAAAACTGTCCTCATGGGACGGGGAAGTATTTGTGGTCAGATGGGTGTATGTATGTTGGTGAATGGTGGAAAGGGAAGATGAATGGGAAAGGGAAGTTTAGTTGGCCTAGTGGTGCTACTTATGAAGGTGAGTTCAAGGATTGTTATATGGACGGTGAAGGGACATTTACGGGGTCTTTGAATCATACGTATAAGGGATTTTGGTCTATGAATAAGAAACATGGGAAGGGGAGTAAAAGTTATGCAAATGGTGATCATTATGATGGGGATTGGAAGAAGGGGTTACATGACGGACAAGGGAGTTATCGTTGGAATAGTGGTCATGAGTATATCGGGCAATGGAAGAAAGGGAAGATGAATGGGAATGGAACGATGGTTTGGGCTAATGGGAATCGGTATGATGGGAATTGGGAAGTTGGATTGCCGAAAGGTAATGGTAATGATTGGGATCCTAATCAGGTGTTTTCATCTCAGATTTGTGAATGTGTGGTTTATGAGGCGGAAGCTATTTCGGTATTTCCTTCTGATAAGACGTTTAGTTGGTTGAACGGTGAAGGAAAGCATCAAAAGCGACCTGTGAGGAAGAATTCTAAAAATGAGAATAAAGGTAGGAGATATTCTATTGATGGAAGGTTTAGTAATGGTGATGCTTTAGGCTCGGATTGGGCCGGTAATGGACATATTTATGGGCTGGGAGTTAACCAACAACGGACGGAGAGACAAGGAGTTGTGATATGCAAAGGGCATAAGAATTATGAGCTCATGCTCAATCTGCAGCTTGGGATAAGGTATAAACTGAATAATCATATCTCGTTCGTATGTATGTTAAAGCGGCATGTTTACATTTATTTGCGTGTGAGGTGGCTAGAAAATAAGTCCAGAACAAGTATATGAATCTATATAGTGTATATTTGTAAAGTGTTATACATATTTTATGCATATATTAAGTGTTGATGCTTGTTATTGATTAGTGGTTCAATTGCAGACATTGTGTAGGGAGGCCTGCTCCAAATGAATCTCTTGATTTGAAGCCTACAACTTTTGATACCCATGAAAAGATATGGACTAAGTTTCCTCCCGAGGGATCCAAACATACTCCACCTCACCAGTCATGTGATTTTAGATTTAAAGACTATTGCCCGTTGGTTTTCAGGTTAGGCATTAATTTATTTATTTTTTATGATATGCGAACACCAATACCTCATAGTATATATCTGTTCATGGTCACTAAACCTTATACAACTCATTGTGGTTTCAGGAAACTTAGGAATTTGTTTAATGTGGATCCAGCTGAGTACATGTTATCGATTTGTGGGAATGAGGCTCTTCGGGAGCTTTCATCTCCTGGAAAAAGTGGCAGCTTTTTCTACATGACAAATGATGACAAGTACATGATAAAGACAATAAAAAAGGCAGAAGTGAAAGTGAGTTGATTATCCAATGTAATTCACTTCATTTAAAACTTAAATGTTAATGATTATAATGTTATGAATACTTATATGTTAACATTTCAGGTATTAAAGAGGATGCTTCCAGCGTATTTCAAGCATGTGAAGTCCTCTGAAAACACCCTCGTGGCCAAATTTTTTGGATTACACTGCGTGAAGATGAATGGACCTTCACAAAAGAAGGTATGCCTGAATGTAAAACACAAAGAAATATTTTAAGGTTTTGTCACAATGGGTTGCTGATTATAGTTTTTTCTTATGTTTTTGCTTCATGAGGCAGGTGCGATTCGTTATTATGGGAAATTTATTCTGTACTGAGGTACCCATCAATAGGCGGTTTGACTTAAAAGGATCCTCCCATGGCCGAATAACAGATAAACCCGGATCTGAAATTGATTCAAATACCACCCTTAAAGACCTTGATCTCAATTTTATTTTCCGGCTGCAGAAAGATTGGTTTCAAGAGTTCTGTAGGTGAACTTATTACTTGTTCTCATTGCTCTTTAAAGTATTAGGGTGTCAAACTTAGGTTTACCGGGTTTATTATGTTAAATACTACTGCCATCACAATTTTTTTGTTTTTAATAAGTTGATTGTGGTTGATGCAGGCAGGTCAATAGGGACTGTGATTTTCTTGAAAGGGAAAGAATTATGGATTACAGTCTATTAGTGGGTATTAGTGTTCAAGAATGCAGTCAGGAGCTATCAGCTGATGAAGGCTGTTTATCTGGATCTCCCAGAGGGAACACTGAAGCGGATAGCAGCGGGACAACTCCTCGAGTGTCTTCAGCAGATACAGATTCGGATACTTTTCTCAGTGCTACAAGGTAAGTTGCTCAAAGTCTTCTATAGTGACCACTCAGAGCACTAGGCCTATAAAACATGTTACAAGTTTGCCTGTAAATTGCCATTACTTTCTAGAGGTGGCCATTGGACCCATCACCTTATAAACGGGTCGAAGCGTTGAAAGCCAAACAATGTGCATTGTTAGTGCATAAAATCCTGCTACAATGCTTTTTGATTTTATTTTAAAATTATCAGATTATAGTTGTGATAATATATTTTTTGTAATTATATCCAACACACGTAGTTTTTAAAATTGGTCAAAAAAAGTGCTTTGGGTCAACCCATCCTGGCCAAGCCCTTTCTAGCCGTACCAAAAACTTAACTTATTTGACCCGTTACCCAGCCTGCCCATCTTTTCCCTACATTCAAGTTCCTTAAGCAAATATTGTTTATCACATTGTCAAGTATAGACTAATTCAAGACTACTTTATTATATGTATATTTGTTTTGGAGCAATTGAGCAACTGATAAGGTTACTCTTTTATAAAAGGCCATGGGTGAAAAAGGTGGATTAAAGGCCTGGGTCAGTTCATTTTGGTCCAATATCTGGTTCCGGGCTGGTCCTTTATCTCGACTTGGTCCCAGGCTGGCCTTTCTCCCGGTCCTTGATCCCTGGACGGTCTAAGCCACTAGGGCCTCCCTTTATTGGAACAAAAAATCTGACAACCAAGATAGATGATTTATGTGAAAGCATAACCCTCTAATCTTTATTTTGCAACTATCATTCTGCAGGTGGACACCCATAAGGCTTGGCAATAACATGCCAGCTCGGGTTGAACTCACTGTTAGAAGTCATGAGACTCAACTAGTTGGAGAACCAACTGGAAAATTCTATGATGTCGTCCTTTTCTTTGGTATAATCGACATATTACAAGATTATGACATCAGTAAGAAGCTTGAGCATGCCTATAAATCATTCCAATTTGACCCAACTTCCATTTCTGCTGTGGACCCCATACAGTACTCAAAACGCTTTCGGGATTTCATTTTCAGTGTTTTTAAAGAAGACAATCAGAGGTTACCAGACTAGGCTCAAGTTTTTTCAGTGAGCCTCAAATGTACAGCCCCATTCAGCAGGGACTTGACCGTCGATCATTTTTACCCAGGTGTCGGGTTCAAAGGTTATTAAAATTATACATACAAGGGTTTTCGGGCCGATTTTGGTTCATATTTAAAATGGTTTTAGTTGTAAATCAGGGTTAGCGGTTAGAAGCTATTGAAGTTGTAGATGGTTTATATACGTGAAATTGATGAATGAGTTCGAAATGTATCGAATTTTGTAGCGATGTTGATCACTGAAAGGTTGACTGATCTTATTTGGTTGTTCATCTGGTCAAAACTTAGATCCAACTGGGCCATAACACAATCAAAAAATAAACCAAATGCCGGTTTGGTGTCATGAACCTTATTTGGTTCAAAACTGAACCGTGACCCAAATAGACACACAGTGTTGTTGGTTGTATGAACAAAATTCATCCAATCAAAATCAAGTTCTAGTTATGATCTTTATTTAAAAAATGCGTGCTGACAATCGTATTTGGCACGGGCTGCAGGATGACGGGTTGGAATCACATAACCCAATCATCGTGTCATGTTGACCTGAACATAGACATGCTTAAATTAAAGGCAATCAACCCAAACTGCCGAACACGATATGTATAACCCGTTTATCTAAGTGAATAAAAGGATGTCAAAGGTACCAATTAGTTGGATTCTTAGAATTATTAATTAAACAATTTTACAAGTATCAAAAAGAGTAGTACGGATATCACCTTCCAATTCAAAAACGTGGGTGGAATATAAGAGGCAATGCACTTTAGTACTTTTTTTTTTTTTAACGGCAAACTTTTGGATCACTGAATGACCATTGGAGTATCATCGTACCACCATAGTATCATATTCCATCCTATCATATTCCATCACCATAGTATTTTATTTACCTATTAAATACTTTTGTAATATTATCCTTTTTTTGGATAAAAAAGTTTTACCTTGATTAGCTTTACTTTTGTAATATTATCCTTTACCCTTAATGAAATAAAATAGTAAAATACGATACTACTAAATATCCATCCATAATAAGATAAGAAATGGTGGAAATAAAAGAGTGAAGTGCATAGGACAGATTTACGAGTAAACATCCATATTTATATAGGGTATTCATCGATTTGTCCATCCATATCTACTTACGATGGATATCCATATTTATATAGGTTATTGATCGATTTGTCCTTCCACATCTACTTAAGATGGACATCCATATTCATATCCGTTATTCATTGATTTGTTCATCCATATCTACTTAGGGTGGTGGCAAACATGATTCATGTTTCACTTATGTCTCACCACCCACCAATACTATCGTGCAACCTCATTTCATGTCTCACCATCCCTCGGCATATTTTTTTAGCGGCATTCATGTCTCACTATGCTTCACCTTTTTTTTTATATTCATAATTATATAAATAATAAAACTTAGAACAAATAAAACTCAAAATTTAATAAAAATAACACCAACCCAAATGAGAATTTATGTCATAGAACAAGAAAGATACAAACTTTAATTAACTGAATTTCAATAAATAAATAATAGAACTCATCTTTCTCTTAAAAAAAATGACACTAACCCAGAACAATATATATTATAGTACAAGAAAAATATAAACCTTAATACAAAACATGCAAATTAAATAATACCCACTTACAAGATTTACCGTGATTTGAATAAAAAATAATTTTCAAGAATGATGCTCACTTACACACACACCATGCAAATTAAATAATACTCCGTACAAAACATACAAATTTAATGATACCCACTCACACACATACCATGCCTCAGCGGCAATGTTTGCCGTCTTCATCCTTGCCGCAGCCATGATGAGCTAGTGGCGGCGGTGTGCCGTAGCGGCATCCGCTGATGCCGAGGGCGTTGCCACCCCCTTATGATGGACATCCATCGAGTCGAATGACTACTTGCATAGGATTCACACGGATGAAACAAAACAAAGGAATGGTCGTGTGTGTGTATGTCAGGATAGCCACGGGACATACGCCGTGTCTACCGCATCACCACCACCTTCCTCACGCTCACCTCGTTTTCCACATTTAATTTTTGGTCTCCATTCATTAATGCCTCCCTTTTTTAACCAAACACATTCACTCATTTCCAAAAGTCTAATAACAATCTACCCCTTTTTTTAACTCCTACATACGTATACGATGATAGCTTTCCTACTCCATCCAATAATTATTTAAGTTATTATTTTTGTTTATGTTTTTAATTTTAAGTTTTAACCGATAAAATCACATCCAAAGAATAAATTGATGTCTTAAAATAAGTGTCTTGTTAAAAAAAAAAAAAAGAGAGAGAGAATGCTAAGTACAACCTTTAAGGGTTGTATTTAACGTGCATACAAACATAATACCTTCCATATCAAAAGCTCATCCCCTGAATTTATGGTAAGTGCACAATTATTTAAGCACCTTAACTACAGCCTCTAGGGCTGTGTTTAGCAAGACTAAAGAAAAATAATAAAAAATGATAGCTTTAAAAAAATGCTTAATTATTGCATTGTGTATTAGCAAGATGACAATATTATCTTTGTTTTTTCACACAGACTCTTAGAAATAATTTTGTGAAAAAGTTTATCAAAGATAAAATGTCAAAGTTGATAAGTTATATCTGAAAGTGAACACTTATATTGGAACAAACTAAAATGGAAATGAAGATCTTTATTATGGAGGTAGTATAACATTTTATAGATTGATAGTAACTTTTTTAGAAATTATCATTTATTTTGAGTTGAAAGAAGTATGTTTTTAGTGAACTTTTGTTTTATGATTTCATATATATATATATATATATATATATACTAGACCCATGCCCGCGTGATGCGGCGGCGATGGTGGCGGCGGCAGTGACGTTGGCGTTGGTGTGGGCGGCGGTGGTGGTGAATATAAAAGTAATTGATGTAGAAGGGGTATTGTAATTATTTTAAAGGTTGAGGGATCTATGTTGTAAATTATTTCATTAAGAGTATTATAGGTATATTAGGTGGAGATGTTTAAATTAGTGAAAAAATGGTAGGGGCATTTTAGTCTCATCAATTCATCTTTTGAGAATTTGGGGGAGGGAGGTCCCCTTTTATATAGTATTATAGATATATATATTTTAAACAACTTGATTTCATATATTTAGAACCGATTGCTTCTGTATTAAATGTCTTTTTAAATTTAAACTACCATATCAACTGTGTAAAACGAGAGCATAAATAGTCTCTAAACTTTTTGATGACACGCTTTCTGAAGGTGATTGAAAAAGGAATATAATTTCTTTTTAAGTGTAGAAAAAGTAAAAATGTGATTAAGAATTTTACACGAATAGTATAAATTAACATTAAAAAGATAAATAATAGTGTATGGGAAAGAGATTTAGCAGTATTTTTTGTAAAAGTTTTTTAGCAAAATGAAGCTTGATTTCTCGTAAAAGTTTCTTTAAAAAATGAACGAATTAGTTGGAGCAGGAACACCCATATGAAAGAAAGGACATTGAAATTAGCTCAACTTATGTAAGTTGTTTTCATGACACTCTCATAATTAAGAGAAAAATAAAATAAATAAAAATAATGTTACAATGTTGGACTTTCCATGAACAACATTGGACACACGTTTCATTCATAAATTAGAAGTGATGTCATGGGATATTCCTTCCCCATGTTGTCTTTGTCTTCTTTAAAATCCTACCCACCATTTCACACCTTCATAAATGAGACCATATGCATAAATAAAATATTTATAAAATATGCACATTTATATTACTACTACATATAAAATAAACAAAACAAGTTTTTTTTTGTATTAAATGTTACAAACTTAAATCTTGATTTTATTATTCCTTCCGTCCTATTTTTATTATCCAACAACAAAAAAATTAGAATTTTAAATAGGTGAATTTAATGAAGGATAACAATTATTTGAAAGAACCATAAATTAGTAAAGTAGTCAATAAAATTGAAACGAATGAAGTATTATATTTACAAATCAGATCAAAGATAATCATCTTGGTGTCATCTTATATTTGGTGTATGTTGTTTTCGGTGATTAATAAAATAGCAATTCCAAAAAAAAAAGAAAAATCAAAGATAATAAAAAACTAATGTTTCATTAATTATTATTATTAAAGTCAACATATGTAATAAATAAACATAAAAACTTTAAGGAAAATGCTAAATGCAGCCCTTAGGGCTGCACTTAACGTGCATAAAAAAGTTATACTTTCCATATCAAAAGCCCACCTCCTGAATTTTATGGTAAATGTACAACTATTTAATGCACCTTATATACAGCCCTTAGGACTTTGTTTAGCAAAACCCAAACTTTAAAATACAGATTAACATTACAATATTTCACTCTCTAACTTACAAATTTTAAATATAAACTAAAAAAGTATTTTAAAAATGAGTGATGATCCTTACACCTCCATTTTTTAAACGTACATCACCAAGCATATTTTAAGGTATTGTACTGTACAATAATATGAAACATGTTTGATGGTGTACGGCTAAAAATAGATGGTGTACGGATCACCACCCCTTTAAAAATAGTTATTTATTAACTAAGGGTTTTTTAGTTTTATAGAAAAATAGTTGTCTGTTTAGTGTCGAAAACCAAACTCATACACTAGAGGAGGCATCGATTACACAAAACAAGTGGGTTTGATGAAAATAAATGTGCTTGGGTTATACCCTACTAACCAATTTATTAGTGGGTTATATATAAGATGAACCAGTGATAGAAATGTTTACACATCAGCCCGTTTAAATATATACAGCTTTAAAAAAAAATGTAATGTTGGAATTTGTTTACTCGCTCATAAAGTCATAAGGTATACGGAATAATTTTGTATAAATTGAGTCTAGACAATTGTAAATTACTACTAATATACTTGAGTTATCACAAGCTAAAACCTTTACCCAAAAAGAGTTATATCAAGCAAGGTTTATGTTGATAACAGGGACAATGGGCCGAATGTAGGAAATTGATTCATGGGTCAAAAGTCGTTTAAGGTGTATTTAAACGCCTAAATCAGTTGCGTAAATGAAAATTTTCGTACTTAAATTATATGGTTTTCTCAATCATATGCATATATTATTTATTATTTATTAAAATTAAAATAATACAAGTAACAAATAGAATTATGTTGGTAAATCCGACCCATTCAGTGTTGGCTAACAAACAAAAAGCATCCATTTTGACCCATATTCATTGTTGACCCATTAACCAACCCATTTGTTTTGCCACCTCTGTTTTCATCACCAACAAATTTTAACAAGTCTTGTGCGAGTAAAACCAAAACAGTTTCCAGTGATCCTTTAAAGATTAGAGTAAAGAATCTGAATGTCCAACCTTAGGTAGATCATAACACCTTTTACACTAATGATTGAAAGCTCTAACCACCAACTATAAACAGAATGATAATCACTAAAGTGTAGAAACAAGTTCTACCCTCTAACAAGACCTTTTGAAATAGTGCACCTTTAACTGTAATTCTTCTCGCCTCATTAATCTCAAGGATAAGCCTGCACGCCACCAACATATGTTGCAGCAACTGAAATGGTTTCTTGTCTCATGAAGTCGTCCCAAGTATGACCGGTCAGTATTACAAAGTCAGCCATCTTGCCAGCAGATAATGATCCTATATCCTCATCAAGAAAGCATGCACGAGCTGCAGAAATAGTGTACCTATGGAGGTGGTTAAAGGCTTAGAAGGGAACCTATGGAGGTGGTTAAAGACTAATAAGTTGGAATTGGCAAAATGGACGGGTCGGGTAGCTTGCGTAACGGGTCAAAAGATGTAACCATCTGGTATGGGTCGAAACTCGAAACAGGTTGGGGATGGTCACTTTCTATCCATCACTTTTATACATTGATAAATGGCCGGAGCATCAAATATGATTAAGAAATATATATTTTCGAATAATTTTTTTTTGAAGGTTTTCATGCATAAAAATTCCTTTCGGGGGGGTGTCAGGCTGCTTGACCCACTGAACTGGTCTCATTTTATCCTATTTTTTGTTTTAATCATTTGACCTGTTAGAGATAAAACATAACCCAAATTAACCCATTAAATGGGCCAAAACTACTGTAGAAAGCAAAAGGCAATTGCTATATAAGTAAAAACTAAAAAGTAAAGATTGTAGACTGCAGAACCAACACTAACCGTGATAACTTAAGAGTAAAACGCTTACTTTTACAAAAAGTAAAAAATAATCAACCGAATTTTGAATTGAAAGAGAAGTCCAAGAAATAGTTTTGAGACATATCAAGATATGATTGATACACTTTGGGTTCTATCATAACTTCCGATAACAGTTATAACAGAGGAGTTGATTTAAGCATAATATATTAATATGATATAACTTCATGTTAACTTACGCGTTTAATGCATCATTCAGCTTCATGCACTCTTCTGAATTCCAAGCTTTATCCCAACCAGGAGGTATTCTCCTAATAGCAGTCTTTATGCTATTCAAAGGATTGATGTCTGTTACCTGAAAAATTGCTATCAGTAAAAAGAAAATATAATGACCATAAAAGTATTCAGTGGTCCTTGACCAAAATGATGATCATTCAAAAGAGTTCTCACAGGCCAATCAGAACCAAATGCTACAAGTGCATTGCTAGCAAGAAGTGATTGAAATAAATAAGATCCTTTCTGTGCTCGCTCTACCCCAATTTTTTTAACCGCCAAGTCAGCATCGTCCAGCAGATGATCTGGCTGTCAAATGGGATATAACACGGAGAAGCAACAACATAAACATGATTAAACTATTCATTTGAATTGCTTTAGGTACCTGCACTGAAGCAACAATTCCCTGTTCACCAAACTTGTTTGCACTTCCGTGAGCCAAATGTTGAGCATGTTCAATCTGCAAAGAAGGTCCTATTAATTCATGCAAACATCCACTATGATAGTTGTCAAATGACATATACCCGAAATCTCCGATCCCGTTTCCCATTCGTTGAAACAACTGATTTGTACATATCCAAGACCAAGTCATTGGCTTTGTCTCCAATAGCATGAATAGCAACCTAACAAAGAAATTGTTGCAAGCGTATAAATTTATGCACATATATATTAAAGACACATTTAAGAACAAAATAAAAAACATACCTGAAGGCCAGATTCGTCAGATTCAACAGTCATGTTATATAAACTTTCTACATCTGTAACTTGTAGGCCATTATTCAAAGGCTCGTCAGCATACGGCTACATGAAACAAAAATAAGTTGTTATCTCAAAAATGGTAACGAGGGTTTATAGAGTTAGAAACTATAAAAATTGGCACCTCGTGAAAAAGCGCACTGTTGGACCCCAAGGATCCATCAGCAAAAGCTTTAACACCGCCTATGTATATCCACTGGCTCAGCTTACGGCCTGTGGTTTTTACTGTATCCTAAGAAGAAAACAACAGCATCAAAAGGTGTTAAAACATAGTTCGTCAAAATAGAAGAAAAAAAAGCATATTAATTAAATAAAGATAATCAGCACTCGAAACAGCAATAAGATTAAGCACATCATAATGATGTACAATTCTATCAGCAACTGCTTTGTTAGCTGTAAAAATATATTACAGCATATTAATTAATTTCCACGCCCTGAGATTCATAGTAATAGCTAAATCATAGAAACGTTGTTATGAAGTAGTATTCAAGTAGAGTCATACTAGCACATGTGACCATGTTGGGAGTGGAAAGAAAAGGCAAACCCTGATGATCATTTTTCCCGATAAATCAGCCCATTTGTAAACATCTGCAAGTTATCAAAAAAGTCAACAATTTGGTCACTGCTAGTTCAGGGAAAATATCAAATGAAGACAGAAATAGATATGAAAGACACTTTAAACAAACTAATAAACCTGAAAAATCTTCCCATGAACTTTCTACTGGTGTTCCAGGAAAATATCTTCCCATATCAACAACTGTTGTGACACCATTCATCAACGCATATTTACTAGCGCGGTGTAAAGCTTGCCTTCTTTCTTCAACAGAAACTTCTGGAATGCAGGAATCAATAACCTTCATTGCAGAATCAATCATTAAGCCTGTAGGTTCTGCAGATACAGATTCCAAATACACGAGTCAGCAAGTTGACCTGTCATCGACTCAGTATGTACTTTCACAGTCAACCATGAGTATAGATTACCTCCATCTGCATTTCTGCTAATGGTTCCACCATCTGGATCTTCCACACTACTAGTAACACCAGCTATTTTCATAGCCCGAGAGTTAGCAAAACCCATATGACCATCCATTCTTGAAAGCCATACCTGCGTATAACGGAATCTATCATCATATACAATTGTGCGGAATTAAGTTTCCAAGTTCATATAATTTGTACTTAAGTATGTCTTACTTACAGGATGATGAGGAGTAATATCATCAATCCAAGAGGCTGATGGCAACTCTCCTCCCCAAAGATCATTATTCCATCCGCCACCCAACAACCATGAACCCTCTTTCATGTCTACAAAGATTCCACAACCGCTGTTACAACTTCAAAAATATTCATAATGGAAATAATGTAAGGGCGCTAACTGGAACACTTACTTTCAACTGCTTCTTTGACCTTTAATATGAAGTCATCTTTTGAGTTCACACCTCGCACTTTTACTCGTGCCATCTGTTTTATTTTCCAGCCAATCAGCATTCACCAATTGTAAAGAAAATCAAAAAAAAGATAAAATTTATTTGGGTCAATAAGTTGGTGGATTGCAGAACCTGGAGTCCTCCAGGAATCAAGTGGACATGAGAGTCGATGAATCCAGGCACAAGAATTTTTCCCTCAAGATTTAACTCCTTGGTTCCATATCCAGAGACTTCCTGCATTCACATTCAGAACTCCCCTTTCATTTTGGGTTGGGGTGACGAAGGGATCATACCATACTGGGTGGGTATTATGCTATAAAAATTATTTTTCTTTATTTGAATTCTTTTTACATTTATTCTTATGTTATTTATAGTAATATATTAAAATTTTGATTTATTGAATTGGAATTTGTTTTGGCTAATTAATTTTGCATTAAATGTTATTAGAGTATTAAATACATAATGTAGTAGTGTGTATATAATAATAATAAAAAAAAAAACCTTGACAAAGGAATAGTTGCCAATGCGGAGAATTCGAGGGTGAAGAATAGCCATGGAATCAGCAAACGGAAGTGATGAATCGCTAGTATATATGGTTCCATTCCTAAGTATCAAATCAGCGGTAACTGTTAACTGCTGCTTGCTACCCCTCCATTCATCTGAAAACAATGTTAGTTTCAGTTAATTAATGGATTCTTATTATTTAAAACAAAAAATGTAAATGATAAATAGTTTGAAGAAAGGAAGTTAGTTAATTATTATTATTAATATTAACTGTTGTTGAGATTGTGGTGGTGGTGGATATGAAGTGAGAGTATAATGGAGAAAGCAAGAACAGAAAGTGCAACACAAGAAGACCCGCCGCTCATTCTTGGGAACTACAGAATCTTTATGAACAGAATCCCAAAGATTCTTTCTATAGGGGGCTGTTTGCATTAAAACTGCTTATATATTGCCTTAATAAGCAAATGTTGTTCCAAAAGCTTCGGCTAATAACCTGAAAAAGTATTTGCGTAAACTTTTTTCCTTTTATTGAGTTCTGAAAAAACTAATAAACACCCCCACATTATTTTTTATTTTTTTTTAAAAGATAAAGTATTATTCACACGCGCCCCGACATCAACACCGGCGGCAAAAGATCAAAAAACGTATTTACATGTAAAAGTATATAAAAATTTTTTATTTATTATTTTTACCTGGAATTATCAAGTTCGAATCCTAATAGCAAACAAATGTACCCTTTAATCGGCTTGCAAAACGGGTGGGAAACCTATGTTAAACAAAAAATATAAAATTAGGTTCCGCTTTACTCTATTCATTCACTTAAGAAAGGACAATAATTCAAAATTGGACGAGGGAGGTCATGATAGACCTGAATACAAATCTG
This sequence comes from Asclepias incarnata, assembly GCA_025447715.1. Taxonomy (NCBI): domain Eukaryota; kingdom Viridiplantae; phylum Streptophyta; class Magnoliopsida; order Gentianales; family Apocynaceae; genus Asclepias; species Asclepias incarnata. The sequence continues at coordinate 5,679 of JAOEHQ010036941.1, read as the reverse complement.
CCAATTATATATACAAGGCAGGTGTAAAATGTCGTTCTTCGCCGCCGCATTGAACTTTCTGCTTTCAATTCGGCCATATAAGCTGGTTCTTGCTACGCTAGTTGATGACGGTATTAGGGCTCAAAACCCGTAGAAGACGGCATTGGGTGTTACTTACTTACCTATATAATGTGGATGTATATTAAGTTATTTACCCTTTTTTTATTGATTCATGTTGTCTAATATTATGTATAAAGTTCAGGGAATAAAGATGATAATGTAATGTGGACGGACTATTAATCTCAAGTAATGAAGATTAGATTGACAGTTGTATAAATAGGGCTGGGCTTGTAGATTTTGCAATACAACCATTTATAGATAATGGCTTAACTCGTGCACATTAGTTTGCAAATTAACCAACCTCATGTTTTGACTTCAACCAGACAAAAACAGGCGGTCTACTTTGATACCTCTAGTTCGTTTTTGCAGATTGACCCATTCGACATAAAACATATCCCAGGAGACTCGTTTATAAGTAGAAGTCTAGAAGCTGCCCGCTTTATTTGTCATTGAAAAGAAAATTAGATGACCAACATCAACATGCACTTGGTATATAACGCGTCGATCAACAATAAATGTACACCCTTGTGCATAAAAATACCACCACTAAATACTACAAGCTTAACAATCGATGATTCTACCAAAAACTTCTACACCATTTCGTTCTATCTAGTATATACCGACATGCACCTGAGATTGCAAAAGGAGCAGCCACCGCAATAGATTCACAGGGAAATCCAGACTGGAGAGTGGAGACGATTGGTCATGGCTTCATCAGCACCTTAGCCATGACTATTGTTCCCGGCAGAATGAGGCTGAGGCTGAGACTTAAAATATTTGTGCATGAATGCATTCACTTTATCAGGATATTTTCCCCTTAAAAATCTTTCCAGACATTTTCGATATGAAAAGTCTTCTTTACGCCCATCAGTAGTTACAATGTAAAAACACCGACTTCCTGGGAACTTCAGATGATTGGAGACCTACATTGTTAATGATTAATAATCAAAAGTCTTATTACCGGATATCAGATGCAAATGAAGAAAGGGGAGAGTAACTTTTTAGCACAGGTCAGAGCAGGTCAGGTCGGTTCAGGTCAGTTGCAGTATAATGTACCAAAAAAGGTCGCAATCACATTTTTTAATTTACAAGGCACACACAAGACATTACAATTTATTTCTGTTTCAATTTAAGATGCTAAGCTAATTCTTGTCATGTTTTCATAAACCAAAAAAAAAGCAGGGACACAGTTGTCGGTGAATGGTGGACTCGTTAACATAGTTTTAGGAAGTATGAGATCAAGAGCATATACGAGCATAATTGCATAAAGAACATTACTCTTATGCACTTAATCCATAATTAAATCCTAACAATCACATTAGTTGTGTATGTGTTGCAAAATGTAGCAGGTTTACCATGATGTAATCGATTCCAGCACCCATTTTCTGGGCTTTTCCTGGATGGTAATTGAAGACGTTATCAAGAATATAAGTTTGATCATCAGGGGACAAAGGATCGCCATCATTGTACCTTAACAAAGTAGGTGCCAATCAGAGTTAGAAATGATGTTCTATAGTTAAATTTGTACAAGAAACTTATATTCAGCAAATAAATCACTGCCCTGCTATTAGAAAGGGTAGCCACTACAATAAAATGGCGATGGGTAAAGTTGGCAATTTCAACAAATTAACATACAAATTGGTTGATTCGGGCAATTGTTTTATCTCAACGGGCCAAAAATGGGAGAATAAAAAAATAACTTTAAAGAAGACCGGCCAAAAGCCAGCCAAAGCACATTGATTGGATAAAAGCTCCTAAATCATTTTATTTATGAAATTAGAATCGAATTATTATTACTACTATTAATTAAAATAATATAACTTTAAGAAATCTATCTATTGGATTAAAAAGAGAGTAGAAACAGCTACCCGATCTGACCCGTTTCATATTGTACAAACACCTTCCCATTTTGACATGTCACCCACCCCAGCAGACCCTCCCATTTTGCTAGCTTTTGCAATGGTTATAGAAATTACTACCCACTGTGATGCATGATTCTTTGGACTGATTGCACGATCGGATCAAAATCATTGAGAATCTCTTGCTCATCAGATGTGAACATATCAAAACGTTGTCTTGTTGCAGTAAACAGTCCATTTGATCTTAAAGCATCCGTTGGCTCCCCAACTGGGCTATTAGGGCGTTTTCGTTTGGGACCCCAACCTTCCTCCTTCCCACTCCATGATCCTGGTTTCTGATTCTCTTTATAACCTTTTTCATTTGATCTTTTAGCGGCCACTTGTGCATCAGGTCTATTGTTGCATTTATTAACCCATGGACCCCAAACATCTTTTGAATCAGTTTTTTCTTCCACTTTCTTACTCCATACATGACCTATATCAGATCCCACAGAGCACCATTTACCATGTCTCTCATTTTGTACTTCTTTACTCCAAGAACCATAATCCTTTTTACCGCACTGATCGGCTGTTGAAGAATATTGTTGCGGAACATCAGTTTTGTCATCCTTTTTCTTCCTCCAAGAGGCCCAGGAGCCCGTATGCTCTTCTTTTTCTCCACCTGCATCCATTTTATCTGCCACTTTACCTGATGAATCCGCCCAAGAATCTTTTGTTTGCCACTCATCAGATATTAAAGAATCGTTAACAAGGTTATCTTGACCCTTTTTGACATCCTTATTACCCCAAGAACCCCATCCCTTTTCAGTGTCATTTTCAGATTTCTTGTCAACCAATTCAGTTTCATCAGCATTGACCATCTGGTGTCCAAGCCCTTCTTGTCCCGTACCCCTCTGGGTTCTAGGCCAATTATTGAAGAAAAATTTATCAAATTTGCTTCTAGCTGAACTTTCTTGTGGTCTATAATGAAACCCAAAAGAAGACCTGTTTTTCGTCCTAAAACCCGATTCCTGCTGATCCATCAAAGCAGGCCCACAAAAATCGTGTCTCATGCCAAAATCAGGCCTGGGTAGATTATCTTTGTCATGGTGACTAGTATATAGACCAACCCACCCATACGGATTGCAACCCTCCCATGGTGACCCCACTCTACCTCGGTCATCTAGACGAAGCCCATCATCAGTTTCCTGTCCGCTATTGTCCAGTGTAATCTTGACCCGATGTTCATGTGAATTCACACCATCACCTCCCCCTATTACCTTCTGTCCTTCATCTCGGCTTTTACTGGTCCCAATTCCTCTCTCTCCCATGTCTTTTTCTGTTCGATTCCCATAGTATGAATTCCCTGTCCCCAGTTGGTTTCCTGTTTGTTTTTTCGTCTCAACTAGTTTCTTCAAAAGTTCTTCGATGGCTGTCAATTTCTGGTCCACAACAGAAAACCGATCTAACATCAAGGCTCTCACTGCCTTCATTTCGATTCCCATCTTATTTTCCAGCTCTTCTACCTTATTTGCAGCCATTGGTCTCAAATCACTAAAAAACTAATTTTATTTGAATGCTATAGCATAAAAAGACAGATTATTGTTAACAAACTATTTAACTATAGATGGTATTAAATAACATAAAACACAATACTTGATACACAAACAATAACACAAAATGAAATATAGTACTAATATGTACTACTTGCATAAGAAATATATATATATATAACAAGTATCTCTGCAGGGTGGTTGTGTAGGTACCAATGCGGTACAAGAGATTAAGGGGTTCCTTCCGATTTACCCTAATAACAACTATCTTTGAACAAGGAGGATAAGTGTTACAAAATGTATTTCAACTTTAGTCCAACGTTTATCGTATGTAATCCAAGTCTACATTTTGTAAGCCACATAAGTTGTCACAATAGCAAGAAATACCAAAGGATACGTACGATAACAGTATTTAAAAGTTGGATTATAATACAGAATAGCAACACTATCAGTTAGGATATAAGTTTCGGGCTATAGTTGAATACATTTCAAAGAGCTTTAGGTATTAGCATTCGTACTTAAAACATATTAATTTAAACAACATGTAAAGTGATTAAACAAGATTCATGATCACAAAAACTGAAAAACATACAGACTAAATATACTTAATAATAATCACATAAAAAACCCCACAAACAAAAGGATTATGGGTTTAAAGATATTTGTTTAAGGGGAAATGAACTGATAGGATAGCTGCAACACTCACAAATATTTGTTTAAATCCATAATACAGTTTGTGGGTGGGTCCGAGATATTCCGGTTACATTTGAGTTCCCAAAATCCAGGGCCACTGGGAGGTATGAAGTCGCAACTAACAGTGACAATGATACTCGTATATGATTTTTGTTTACAAGGATTTGGATTTTCATTCGGAATTTTTCAATTTCTAAACCCGAACCGACCCGACCCGTATCATTCTTTACATAGTTTTTTCATCTAATTTTTATTTAACTAAATAAATTAATAAATGTATATTTAAAAACCGGATTTTTCGTCGAACCGGCCAATCAACCGCGAACGGTCGAACCGGTCTGGTATATATATATATTTTTTAAATGTTACTAAACTTGTTAAAATTCATTCAAAAATAATACAAAATAGTTATAATCCAAAGAAAATATGTGTTTTAATGTTCATAAACAACTAAAAATAACATTAAAGTATACAAATCATAAAAAAAAAAATCAAAATTCGGCCAAAACCGGAAAAATCGGCCGGTTCAAACCATTGAACCGGCCGGTTCAAACCATTGAACCGGCCCGCTAAAAAACCGGCCCCCTGACCACGAACCGGTCGAGCCGGTCCGGTCCGGTCCGGTTTTTAAAACATTAAATCATGTAATTTCTACTATTTTATAGTTCTATAAATTAATCATAAATTATTTTTTTAATAAAAATCATAAATAAATATTTAAAATATCGCATATCAAATTTTAAACCTATTTTAGTTGCATTTTTAAGGATTTTTAATTAGAAGTTTGTAATTATATATCATATGAAATATAAAAATTTCCACTAGTTGAGCATAGCTCAAGTGGAACCCACACCCGTAAAATACGTAACTTTATATGTTTCATTAGTGGTAGAGTTTTACATGTTACGGGTTTACTAGAAATTTAGTTTGATTGTCGCCTTCCATTTAAGGCTTTAAGCAATCCTTGCATAGCGAGAGTTAAGGGTTCGAATGTATCATGTTGGGACAGTTTTTAGCATAAACTAAACACCAAACCAAATATATTGGTCTTTGATAATGTCAAACCATTTGTGTATGTTTTATAGCAGTTCTATTTTTGGTTTATCAGATCTGTTTTTGGTTTACAATTGGCTTTTTTGGTTTCGAATGGATGAGTTTCAATTTAAAAAATAATAATAGACCCCTATAACAACAAATTTGCTAAAAAAATTGAAACTATGGACAATGGCTATTGTATTTTGGTCGACAACAACAACAACAACAAAAAAACGTTTAACACCACTGTTCGAATGTGGTAACCAACTAAGCATGACTATATCTTTTATCAAACATTTCACAACCAAAATATGAAAAGTTAACTATAGCGAAAGAATATCTACAACATAATTCTAAGTTTTAGAAATTTGTATTGTTAATTATGGGATGTAATCATTTGAAAACAAGAAAAATGGTGAAAACTAAGGGACAAATCTCAGCCACACATTTCCCTTCTATCT
>JAOEHQ010036930.1:0-12704 GCA_025447715.1 Asclepias incarnata | reverse complement strand
CCAACAAGCCAAGCAGTTAACACTAGAATAGGATCAAGTGTTAACTTCAGACATTCAAATCAGAGGTCAAGTAGTCCATTTATCGTCCACAAAATTAGGCTGGATACCTCACCTTCTATATTCCTTAATCACATTAGCAGTTTTGCAAACTTTCAACCCCATTAACTTTAGTAACAACTTCCTTTCCTACCATATATAGTAGACTGTAGCCCCCAAAATCAACCTCCCCACAACATTATTCATGCATCTAGAAGACATTGCATTCACAATATCCCTCCATTTGTCAAAGGATCTTATGAAGGGTACTTTTCTTGAGCATTTCTTTCCAAACAGTACGTCTTTGACAACTTACACTGAAAGAATAAATGATCATGGGAGTCTGGACATAATGGACATTCCATATTATCATCCTTATTCTATCTTGAGTCTGCAACTTCTCTTGCACAACCATCCACATTATAAACATATGGCTGGGCCTGGGCACACCTTGGGTAAACCATCAGCAGTATTTCCCCTAACCAACCTCATTCCCATTATTCATTTTCCACATAACTTTGTGACTTCTGTTCCTTCCTAAAGGAATGGGAGTACTATATCAAAAAACGGGAACTGGGTTATCCATTCGTCAGGCCAACACCATCTTCCATTGTTATCCACAGTCATAGTAGGAGAGAAGCCAGCCTCGTAAATTCTCCTTCTACATATAAACTTGCATAAACGCCCATTACTATTCCACCAATCATACCATATAAAAGTTTTGCTGCCATGTGCCAAATATGATGCCTCACTTTATCTCTCAAGTCCAAAAAATTCTTCCACATCCAACTATCAGAGTAATCATGATCCATCTCCTAAAAACTTCTACCCCTAAGTTTCACAACATACACCCATTTAACCCCGGACTCTCTTTCCTGTTAGCAATGTTCCAAATACTCTATGTAAGAAGGGGTTATTCCAATCACGCAAACTCTTTAGTCTTAAACCACTTTGTGTTTTGGTCTTACAAACATTCTTCCAAGCAATTTTAGCCTTCCCTCTAGGTAGTTCCCCTTAAAGAGCTCCTAATGCCCTTTTCAATACATACCAATACATATCCTAATCAACGTCACAACAGCAAAATTTTCTTTCAATACAAATCCAATACAAATCTCTTTCAACATCTCTAGTGTCAATACATACTAATACATATCTAGAACCCACTATTTATTTAATTTTACACTTTTAGTATATATTTATTTTTACATTATAATAAAATAGTAATAACTACAACAACAACAACAACATAAACAATTAAACATATTTAGTTTAAGATAGATTTGAAATAAATATGAAACTTTAGGATTATAAATGAAACTTTAGTTTTGAAAGGCCACTATTCTATCTTCTTCATCGATACAGATACACACACATATTATATATATATATATATATATATATATAGGAAAAAAAAAAGAATTGATTCACCACCACGGAAGACCCAATACGCCCAATACGAAACACACCTAATGATGTTCATCCGTATTGATTTGAATACAAACCGAATATAGAGGCTCGTATTGGGCGTTAGGAGTCTTCTTAGACACCATAAGAACCCTTTGAATTGGATATAAGGAAGACTGATAAAGGTTAAAATGTACAGAAAATTTGAACCCTTCATAAATTAAAACAATGACTAGTTCAAACTTTAACTGTCAAAATAACAAATCAACAAATGTAAGACATTATTGAACAAACTAAAAAGTAAGATTGATAATTGGTTCAAAGTTTAGAAGTTAAATTATTATTAGTCCAATAGTTCATACATAGGCCTTGGGATAGTCCAGTGTCGCTTCTCGTGTCAAAGACTAAAGTGGTAGGTTGGCATTCCTAAGCCGATAGGAGTCCAATGTTTGTGTTTCTACCTTTTATTTTCTCCCCTTTCACACATAACATGAAAATAGTTGATACCTAATGTGAAGTCTTTTCATATTTTTTTAAGGGAACAAATTCTCATAACTAGACGGAAACCCGCACGATGCGGCTGTGATGATGGTAGCGGCGGTGATGATGGTAGCGGCAGCGGTGTGGTAATGGCGGCGACGGGTGGTGGTGGCGGCGACGGCAGTGTAGTTATTGATATAAAGGAAATTGATGTAAAAGAGGATAGTGTAGTTATTTTAAGAGTTGAGGGATTGATGTTGTAAATTATTTCATTAAGGGTATTTTAGGTATATAAGTTAATTATAAAATAAAGATTTTGAAAAAGTGAGGGTATTTTGGGGTTTTTAAAGTCTTAAAAGTTGAAAATGGGGGTAGGGTGTTTGCTTTATTAAGGAGTAAAGATAAAGATAAAGATAACATCAAAATCTTTTTAAAAAATTCACTTTTTTACATGGGCGTAAAAGTTTATGAGATAGTACACCTGTGCAACCCATATAGTGACTCCGCCCCTTAGGCTACTCGGAGTGTCTCACCACTTCTCACCATTCCTCCCCACATTTTCTATCTCTCCCCACCTTCTCCCCATTTGCAAGGAATCATCACCACCTCTCCCCACCACCTTCCCACTTGAAAAAGACACAAAAAAAAAAAAAAAGAAAAGAAAAGAAAAGACAATATAAATTAAGAAAAAGGTGAGGAGCAACCCGGGCAAGACAATTCTCAATTCTCTCACCACCCATTAGGCGCCTAAGAGTCGGGACAGTGTACACATAGGCAAAAAGTGGTGACCGGGTTTTTCCCTGGGGTACTCCGAGTAGCCTTAGTACATGTCTACCTTGATCTTTATCTGGTCCATATCTTCTTCCAAATGAAGTAATCTTTTTGGGCGGAAGAGATAAACTGGTCGTTGAACTATCATGCTGTATTCAGCTGCATATGTTAACAAAAAGTCTACCAATCACATACATATATCTCACATAGGTGTCAATTACATTATCATGTGCAACTTACTCAAATCGACTAACACAAAGGACGAATTGGTAAATATTAGCGATGTTGTTAATCATCTTGATCATTTTTAAGGATTTATATTAGTATAGTTGGGCAGAAATGATGTAATTTGATACAATTATATAATATATAATTTATATAAGAGTATAAGTTTGTGATTCATAAATTTCTTTATAAGTTAAATAAAAGTAAATTACAAAATGATGGTAGTTCAGGGATCACTTTGTTTACTTTGGAAAATATGTACCCTGCTTTAGCTTTGCAGCTTGATTTTTAATAGATTAACATAATCATTAGTTAATCTCAAATCATCAAATGATATGTTGACTCATAGGGCCGGCATTAAAAAATTAAGCACCCGCTTTGGGTCCCAAAAGTTTAGGGCCCCATATTTTATATAATGAGTTTAATGTTTTGTATATTTGAGCTTAATGTTTTGTATATTTTACTAAATAAGAGTTACAACTTTCCTTTTAAACCCCCCCCCCCCCCTTTTTTTTCTTTCTTTCTTTGTTTACTTTACTTTGTATACTAATAAACTAGGCCCCCAAAAAGCCACCAAAAAACTTGGACCGGCACTGTTGACTCATAATCTCTTGCTACGCATAATTGATCAATGTGTAGTCTAGGAATACATTTATACATGGAAGGATCTTTTCATCAGATTGTGGAGAGCCTTTGCCTGCATCCATTGCAATAAAGGGTATTAATTACACGGTATGTTCACTCACAATCTCTTCCTCTTACACGTGTGGCCACCGTTTTCATGTCTGAAGTAGCAGTAGAGGTGGAAATTTCGGTTTATTTACTTTTGAACAAACCTATTTGCGTTATGTTAAATCATTAACAGGTCAAACGGGTTAAAGTAACTAACGTTAAAAGGAGTGAGGCTACCCAACTAAAGGGCGACTCGTGACATAATCAGCAAGTTGAGTAGCCTAAAAAAAAAGGGGGGGAGTGGGGCTACCCAGGAGGATGGGGCGACTAGCAACACGTGACACTTCTAATGATTGATTTATATTTTTTTTTCTTTTTTTCCCCCTCCCATATTAATAACAAATAATAAAAATACATACTACTAAATACAATAAAACATAAATATTACATATATGTTTTAAAATAACATTAATATTAATAAGTATTAAAGTATTAAAATAACATAAATATTCCTCCCATATTATATTATTTTACAAGGAAAAAGACGAAAAAAAAAGAAGGAAACAAACAATTTTACAAGGACCATTCATGCAATTTTTTGAAAACCTATTTCCCTGCACATACATACATATCTCTATATATATCTGTATATAAGTGTATCTATATCTATATATCTGCACATACAGTTTCCAAAAAATAAAAATAATAAAAAAAAAATCTGCACATACGTATTCAACTCCTTAAAGTTTGAAAAAGGTGGGCAAGTCAAAGAGTGCTTCGGCGAGCTTGTCGCCTGGAAGCCGGATCATCGCACCGGGGTGGTGTAGCCGGCGAACCAGAGGCGAACCGAGCGTGGGTCGCCGGGCTACACGCCCCATTCCGTTCGGCCTAATTTAACTTGAAGGAAATACGTCAAACGGGTCAAGAGTCACCCAACGTGTACTTTCAATGTATAAGAACACATCAATCAGTGTATTCGTTTTTGGAGAGGCTAATAATTAAATTTAAGGAATAGATATTGGTATCATTTCTTTTGATGGATGTACCATGGCTGTGTATTATTGGCTTGTACAGTCAGCTGTACAGCTTGTACATTGTGGTACATCCATAAAAAATGATGGTACCAATATCACTTCCCAATGAAAAAAACTCATTTTTAACGGCAAAGATGAAAAATGTGCTTTTTGAACAACCACGGGAACGGAATTTGCATTTATGTGTTACGCCCGATTTTTTTTTTTTTTTTTTTTTTTTGTAAATTTCATTTGGCTTTTATAAATAGATACCTATTCGACCACACCGAATACCAATTTATTTCAAAAAGACAAAATGGAAAAATTAGAAATTTTGGCATGACCTCGTTGTAAAGTCAACAACCAATGCTCATTACCTGAGCATCAAACACATGCTAATTTCAAATCAAAACAACCTGTTTATAAATAACCAAAATACTTGATACGACTCAGTTTAACGACCGCATTGCCAACTTAAAGAAAACTACATATTTTGTTCTAAAATATGGGCTAGTAAGGTAACAAGTATAATGTACTCGGCTGTAATTTAAAGATAACACTTGCATAAACCTACAGCAAGTGCTCATCCACGGCTATGGCTTTCCAAGACTCGTCCTATCCAGTTGCTCATCATTAACGCTAAATCCATAAGCACCTACAGCATTATCATTAAAGGAACAAGCACATCGCTTAGTGAATATATAGAAAGTAAACACATGAATGTTCTGCATCATCTAAACTATATGTATATCATACTGCGTGAGATAAACTGCATGACAGAAACTGCAAGTATATTCTGCTAGCTGCTTAGTTATATGGACTAGACTACACGTGTATAGCCAACCTCCATATAATCAACCCTGCCCGCTAAATATAATATGGTCATTATATCAAACTACTGATGGTTTATACTGTGCATATATTACAACAAGGTAAATAATACAACTATATGCACAAAAGGATAAACTGCTATTTTTTAATGGATCCATTCAGCAACTTCAATCCGCATATATCCATATAATCTACACATTTAACTTGTAATCCCAAATTTACATCAAACAATTCATATAATAATCATAAGAGAGATAATTACATCAAAAAAAAAACACCCACACTATAAAATATCCGATTAACACATTGTTATTCTAATGATCATCTTAACTACCACGAATCCGCCCTAACTGACATTCTAACTAATACACCAATTGATTCAACACCGTAATCATTATGCAACATCAACAACAAACAATACTGCCAACTGCATGATTATCAACTGCGGCTAATAATAACGACTATTATTCAATTAAGTGCCTAAACACCAAATAAGGCATACAATGAGTAACAAGTTATGCTTAATTATATAACCATTATATATCCTTTAGTAATGACACTTTCACTGCTAATAACTTAATCATTGTACTACTCGACATGATCTTATCAACAACGGCAATTTTCACCGCTTCGTCTTATTTATCATCATAACTAACATATCAACCAATCATCACATAATTACATTTCACCGATATGTGTTATTTATCATTATAAACCAATCAGCTTACATAATAACACATAACTGCACAATAACATAACTACATATAAACCAATCATCTTATATAATTACACATAACTGCATATTAACATTTGCGATATCACTGTTAACTGTACTCAACTCAATACTCATAAATACATCATAACAACAAATAACACATATACATAACAATTAAAACAATTAAACAAAATTTTAATATATGCTTCCTAGCTAAGCCTGGATACTAAGAAATTAATATGGATCCAAATTGTCACCTTTTCTCGACTCTAAATATTTTTATTTAACTTCAAATCAAACAATAAAACTAAGAAATAATACCTTAAAAGGTTAATAATCAAAGCCTATAATCCATTAGAAATGATTTGGCATATTTGGTTTGGCCTAGAAACCGCTTTTCCTTCTCCTCTTCTTCTTCTTTCCTTCGCTATTTTCTTTCGACCGACTTTGGTTCTCTCATGACCGCCTTTCTTTCTTTCTAACTTCTAATTTTGTTTGTTTTAGATATGGTCTCATATGCCTATATATTATTTAATTCTAAAATTAATTAAAATTATATCTGTTAGCATATCAGCTGGTCCATCTAATATTCACCCCATAATAATAATAATATACGACTTATTAACTTTATCACATTTTCACTTACTATATTACTTTTAGTAATATAATAATACTATAAAATTTGGGGTGTTATAGATATAGCCTGGTATCTATGTTCAATTTAAAATGGGTTTGAAGATGTAAAAACATATTAACATTTACTAAATGGATGCCCACGAGATGCGGCGACGATGGTGGTAGTGGCGGCGGCGTTGTGGTGGTGACAGCGATGGGTGGTGGTGGTGGCGATTGGTGGTGGTGGTGATGGCGACGGCGGCTAGTAGTGTAGGTTTATTGATGTTTAAGGGAGTAATGTAGTTATTTTAGAAATTAAGGGATAAATGTTGTAAATTAATTCATTAAGGGTATTTTGGGTATTCAATGCTCATGGTTAGTGTAAGTTAATTTAGTAAGGGCATATTGGGTATTTTAAAGTCTGAAAGTGGAAAAAGAGGGAGACATTTGTTTTATATAATAATACTAGCTTTACTCCCGTGTTAATACACGGGTTATTTATAAGTATTTCATAATCAGTATAGTTTTTTAAAATGATATGATCAAATATATTACGGAGTAACTCTTAAGTATTCTTCAGTGAAATATTAATTTGATTAAGTGTATATTAATTATGTCTTTATTAATGTTTGTTATTGAATATGTTGATTTTAATTAGTGCCCCGAGTTATTGATAAGTTTTTCATGATCAATATAGTTTTTCAAAATGCTATAATAAAAAATTTCAGCTTATAGGTATTCATCAGTAAATTTTGTTTAAAATATATTAATTATGCCTTTATTTATTTATTTTATTTAAAACTTTAATTGTAAAGGAGTATGTAAAGTCTTGTGAATACACAAAATGGTTAATTTAATAACGTTGGAAATTTTTAGCATATTTTATGTATAATACTTTCATTTATGAATGTATTGATAAAAAATAATCGTTAATACTAGTAGGAAACCCGCGTAAAGCGGCGGCGGCGGCGTGGTGGGGGTGGCGCAACTGGTGGTGGCGGCGGCGGGCCGGCGGCGGCGATGACGGGAGGTGCAGCGACGACTGGCGGTGCCGATGAGTGGTGGCGATGGCGATGGCGGCGGCGACGGCGGCGGCGACGAGTAGTGTAAGTTATTGATGTAAAACTAATTGATGTAAAAGTAGGTAGTGTAATTATTTTAGGACTTGAAGGATAGATTTTATAAATTATTTCATTAAGGGTATTTTAAATATATGAGTTAATTATCAAGGAAAGTTTTTAAAATTGAAGGGTAATTTAGGTATTTTAAAGACAAAAAATTGAAAAGACGGGGTAGTTTGTTTTATAAGGGAGTAAAAATAAAGATAGTGTAGTTTTGTTTAAGATTTTTGTAACATCATTATATTAAAATAAAAATAATTATATATAATAATAAAAAAGTTGTCATAAAAAACCTATATTTTTGCAACCAAAAAAGATAAAAAATAAAATAATATTCATGTTGCACATTTAGCAACTACGAGTTCGTGGCACTTATATCAACACAATGTTCGACACTGAATACCAATTATCTAGATTCACTTTTAATCTATACATTTGTATTTAAAGACAGATTCGTATCATTTACAATTCATCACCAAGGGGGAGATTGTTAGAAATAGATATTATAGTGATAAATTGTAATTTGTCTAATTGTGGAGGGGTATTAGTGATAATAGGAGATTAGTATAAATACCCCCTCCCCACATGACTAAAAAGAGCTTTTCACCTCATTTTATCCTAAACATATACTTATTGAATATCTATTCTCTCTATCTTTATCACCATTGATCATACATTCAAGATATAATCTTTGATTTACATATATCTATATATATATATATATGTCCATTTTTTGATTGTGCATTAACAAATGTGACATGGAGGAGAATATCAATTGGATAACATGAATCTTATATCATTTCCCCCCCACTTTTTAGTTTTACCGAACTTTGGGGAGTTGTATGTGTGTTCTAGCCTTCCATGCCCCATATCAATACTTTAATCGAACATTGCATTAGAATAGCTGTATGCAAACCCGTTTCCATATTTTTGTTAATTTTTTAAGAGATTTTATCGATTTTCTCATTGTTAGAAAGCTTTATGTGTGTGTTTTAGGCCCACTTTTGTGGTGAGTGAACATAGTACGAGGCCCATGTAGAGTTTCAAAGAGGAAGTGCAAACTCTCTTAGAATAAATAAGGTATTATAGATGTTAGAGGTGACATTCCTGATTAAGTTATATTCGATCCATAAAATAATATGTATTATATGTACATATTCCAAACTGTTATGTCTCAAACTATGTAATTTCAATCATTTACCTTTGTTTTTCGTTCTTTGTCTTTGTTGTATTCTTATACACATTTGTAATGCAACTTTTGTTCAATTTTTTTTTCCCTTATGTTAATTAAGATGTTAATTATTATTTTTTTGTCTATGGATATCATTCGAATCCAACTAATATGTTTATGTGTCCACGTTTTCAATATATATTGTTTTTCCCACCACGTAATCATTCAACTTACTGTAGTAATTTATCACATTTGAAGGTTTTACTCAACAACTAATCGAACCATACATCGCACGGGTACTAACCTAGTGTTATATAAATAAAAAAATAAAAAAATCCAACCGGTTGAACCGGCCATTTCAACCGGCCTAGAAACTTTTCCGGTTCAACCAAAAAACCGGTTTTAAAAATATTGCTAGTAGTTCCTATGTTATTTGTTTTTTTTTTAGGATTTTAACCATATATATATACACACACGCTAGCATTCTATCCAAACTATGCAGCGGGATTGAAATTTTGTATTATATCCAGAAAAATATTATTACAGTAGTGTCAATTATTTTCTTTTGTAAATTTAAAACGTTGGCTTCCAAGGAATAATTTTACTTTATTATGGGTAATATACGTATATCGCATCTTGAAAAAAAAGAAGAAGAGATTGTGTAACACCCCAAAGAATTAAAGGTAATAAAATAATCTATTTTTGTAGTTTTACCTTTAATTTATTTTCCTAGTATTTTTTTTTTGAAAAATGAGATTTGATTAATTGGAACATTAGTGGATAGTGGGTATAATACCCACCTATTTTTGAGTAAAAACCGTGGCATCTTCAGATGATGCCAACAATTCCCTCCATTGTGAGTCATAATCCATTTACAACTTTCTTCTTCCTACACCTTCAATCTTTCTTTCAATTTCCAGAATTTCAGTTAATTTCTATCCTCTAATCACATCATAGTAATACTAAGAGTTCATCCTCACTTTGCTAGTAATATCAATTTTGGAGTTTATTGATGAGTGTTTGTATGTGTGTCAACATACTTGAAAAATAAGAAGAATTTGGTGGTTCCATCCTTTCATTTTAATCATTTCTAAGGTATAATCAATCTCCTTTAATATATATGAATTAGGGTTCTTAAAATTCAATTGAATTGGGGATTTTGATTTAAATGGTGATGTTATCAATTGAGCCTAGTAGGTTGGTCATTTAAGGACCATGCATGATTGATAATATTAGTGTTTCCCATTTTTATGATATATAGTTAAATTGGTTAAATTGTTATTGAGTTGAAAGATTTATTTTTAATATGGGTGACTTGATATTGTCAAGTATGAAAATGATGCTTTTGATAAATGGTGGTGCAACCACATTGTTGTAAATGAGATATTGGAAATGAGATTTGGTTATGTAAAATAACTCAATAACAATGTAGGTTGAAATGGGTTCAAGGGAACTGAGGATTTTGGTTAGTTGATTTTATTTGATGAAGATGACCTTATATGTGATATATGATTTGATTGCTAGGTTGAAAGCTTTCATTATTGTTGTGTGGTCATCATTTTGTATTGTCGCATTGGAGGTGAGTTTTCTTGCATACATGTAAATATGTGTTAGATCGATTACAAGTAAGGGTGCAACCCGAGGCTTGTGATCGATTCGGTATAGGCCTAGTGTGGCCAGATTATACATACGTCCGTGTGCGTATGAATTTAGTATCCACGCATTGTGGGCGTGTGATTTATTTGATATGGTACCATATATGTGTTGTTGCGCAAGGTGAGTATAAAGAGATGGTACGACGGTATCATAGGCTTTATACAATTGCCCTTGCGAGTTTGCCTTCCAATGTATGTATATATGTATGCTAGTTTATTCACTAAGCGTTAGCTTATCTTTTTATTGTTTATATTTTGTTTAGGCGGTTCCCGGAAGTAATTGTTGATTTAGCTTGAAGTGGAAGTGCTAGTCTTGATGGTACTGGCCATTGGCAGAACGGTATATGATGTATAGTTGTAGAACGTCCTTTTGACTTTGGCTCATGGTATAAACTTATGTCTTTTGTAGTAACGTTGTAATGCAAGTTTAGTGACAAAGTCTTTTAAACTTGGTGAATGTAATGAAATGTATATTTTTTCATTTTGGGTAATCGCGGGTAAATGACCCGTTAGTCGTATAAATGTTGTTTTGAATGGTTGTAAGTAATGGAAAGTCTATAATAGTTTAAAAGGTATTATGACAATTTAGTGGTCAAATTGTATTGTTGAAATGAGTTGGATTTGGTTGTATTTGGTGTCAAGTATCAAAAATGGAGTTTCCTGGCACAGTGCATCGTGACGCGAGTGGGTCTGGTCGCGCCGCGATGAGCCTTGTGTTCCGAGTCCTTTTTGATCAGTGAGAAAGCTCGCGTCGCGTGATGAGTTGGTCGCGCCGCGATGGTGTTCGTTTGTGTGATCGCGTCGTGATGGTGTTGAGTCGCGTCGCGTATGTCTGGCAAGTTTTATAAAAAAATAAAAATATTTTTGGGTTGAGTCCTTTCAGATTGGCAAAAAGTCGTAAACTCTTTGATGTGGCTAATTTGTTCCTCATCATTATTCATTATTTTAAACATCTCTATTTGATATACCTATAATACCACTATTAATTTATTAATTATATTTTCCTTATTCGTTTAGTCAAACTTTCCCTTTTATACAATCTTTATTTAAATATCAATTTAATTTATTATAACTTATAATTATGAAAAATAATAATGATTTTTTAAAATTTATCGAAACATTATCTTCTATACTTTGCGTGGATACTATGACATCAGCGTTTGGTTTGAAATTAACGTCGTCACGGCACCTTGCATGCCGTCTATTGTTGCCGCTGCATCCCCGTCTATTGTCGCCGCTGCATCGTGTGTGCATCCAGTTAATATTAATATATAAATAATATATGAACATATAACAATATAGACATTAAATGATACTAGACTGGTGCCCGCGCGCTACGGCGACAATGGTGGTAGCGGCGGCGGTGTGGCAGCAACGGGTGGTGATGGCGGCAACCGGTGGTGATTGCGGTGGTGTGGTTATAGATGTAAATGTAAATGTAATTGATGTAAAAAGGGGCAATGTAGTTATTTTAGGAGGTGAGTGATAAATGTTGTAAATTATTTCATTAAGGGTATTTTAGGTATATTGGTTAATTATAAAAAGAAAGGTTTGGAAATTAAGGAACATTTTAGGTATTTCAAGAACAGAAAAGTTGAAAAGAGAGGCGAGGGAGGGGGGTTACTCTTTTGATAAGGAGTATAGATTAAATGAAAAGATAAATAAAGAAATTCTTAAAAATTAAAATTTTAAAATTAAGACACCCTCTATCTATCTTATCTTTTACTCCTTATGAAAGGATCAACCCGCCCCCATATTTTTAACTTTTTCGGTCTTTGAAAAGTCTAAAATACCCTTACCTATTATATATATAAATTGCTTGTAGAACAAAGAGAAAATAATCAAAACTCCTTTCAATCCTAGCCATCTAAATTTAAAACCCTTTTAATCTTAACCATCTAAAATAAATTTCAAACTTCAATCCTAGCCATCTAAAATCAAAAGCCCTTTAGATCTTGGCCATCCAAATTAAAAGTCAAACTTTCTAAAAATATC
>JAOEHQ010036919.1:0-12705 GCA_025447715.1 Asclepias incarnata | reverse complement strand
TATTTCCACCCCTTTCACGCATAAAACAGTTGTACGGTATGCATAAACAGTTGTACGGTGTTTTGTCCCTTGTGGTGAAAATAGCAACCCCGTGAATAATAACTTTTGCACCTGTCTTTTTATTTATTTATATATACATATATATTCTTTTTGGATCTGAACCTTTTTTGAACCTTTTATTTTTGGTTTTGAACCTTTTTTTTTTCTTTTTTTCTTTTTGATTTTGAACCATTTTTTTAATATTTATAAACCATAAGTCCATAACCCATTTAACCCATCGCCCAAACATTTGATAATTGATCCATCTTTTGGCCTCCTTTGATGGTTCCGGAGAAAACAAAACATAACCCTTGAATTTTTTTTTTTTAGCACCAGATAAAGTAGCTAACACCAAAGCCACCACCAGTGACCAGCGGCAGCCACCATACTCCGGCGAGCCACCATACGTTACGGTTTGTTGTTTATCAATAGCAATTAATTTAGTTTTTGACTTTTTGCCCTAAATCCCTAAATCCTTAAGTTTGTTGTTATTAATTTGACTTCTTAGCATCTGAATTAGTTTTGTTATAATTTTGATAAGTGAATATTCTTTTGGAACGTATACTAATGGCCTTAAAATATATGGATACATGGAGTGGATGCTTATAAACTAAGGTGAAAATATTCAGTTAACCTTTTCATAGTCAACCATGTATAATTGTGTCAGTCTAGTGGACAATATTAAAAAAAAAAAAAAAAAAAAAAACCTTGAATGATAGTGCCAAATGATTGAGACAGCATCAGGTATGGCTTGGCGTTGTCTAACCTGGTGCTCGTCATCGAGAGGCTCGTTGCTTAGCATGGAGGTTCATCTGGACGCCAGTCTGTGTTGAGGTAAGTTTTTTTTTTTCTACTCTTACATAACATAAATATTAGTGGTGTCCGAGGTCCTTGGGTTAGGGATGATGGATAACAGGGTAAAAGTGGGGAAATCACTGTTGTAAAATTTGAAAGATAAATGGTGAGTGATCTTATAATAATTGTAGATAAGCCACTGCGTTATTATATAGCAAAACAACATCACAAATCTTTAACAGGAGGATATTCCGTTTACAAATTGTGTTGAGATGTGAACAACTCCTCGACATTGAAACTACAAGATTCATTTGAAATTGTGCTATCAAAGCAATGCGGATTTGAGAGATTTTGTGAATTCTGCTAGTTCTTTAAGTCCTTCCTCTGGGGACTTTGCATCACCTAATATTTTCACCATAGCGCTACCCACAATCACACCATCGGCACCCCATCCAGCCACCTACAATAACCAGAAGATTAGGTCAAACAAGTCAATTCCATGGCAAACAATGAGTAATGGAAGACTAAAAAAATCAAACATATTACTTTTGATAACCATGATGGGTATGGAATGTGATTATACATAAATGCGACCCATTTATGTGAAAATACAGGTTGGTCGCACAGTTTTGAAAAAACTGAATTATTAACAGTTTTTGTAATCTTACCAACGTTTCTCACCTTATAATAAACTAAATAGGCAAAAAACTGAAAAAGCATGGGAGGTCAACCCAGCCCACCCGTTTTGGCCTGTCCTAAAAAGTCACCCAATTTGACGTATTGCTCTATAATGGATCTTTATACACAAAAGAAATTCATTTAACAGTGATTTTTTTTCTTTCTAAAACTTACTTTCCCGTTGTCATCATTATAAAGAAACTACGATATTGATTTAAGGCAACATTGTTTCCTTTGTCACGATTAAAAGGCACTTGATTAACAATCAAACATTATGATTTCATGGAATATAAGAATTATCCACATCTAAAGCAATAACAAAGAGACATACTTGTTTGACATGCTCGGGTTTTGAAATGCCAAAGCCAACAGCCACAGGCTTAGTCGATTCCTGTCAAATGAACAAGATGAAGTTACATGTTTTCATCTTTTTTATGTATGAAATATTGTTATATTTTTTTTAGAAAGGCAACTACATCACGCATATTTAAGTATGAAAAATTGTTGATGGATCTTAAAACAAACCGCTTTGATTTCCTGTAGAAGAGATTGAACCTTTCCACTTACTGAAGTACGAGCCCCCGTTACTCCAACAGAACTGACCTATTACATAATTTAATTTACCGAACAATGAGTTCAAGTTATTAAAAGAAGAGTTTTTCTAATATATGTCTTTAAGATTCTTCTTGAAATTTGCATTTCTCAATTCCTTAGAAGAATCTTGTTACCTTTTCTCTCTATACATATATCCCATGAAAGTTGTAAAATATCCCTTTTCCTGTTCTTGAAATTACTTTGCTGTTCTAGGGGGTCATATGCTACAATTTCTATGGGAGAGGGATTACTAATGAGCATCAAGAACACCAGAGGTGACACTTTCAACTCATTTACTAAATACTAATGCATGGTCAATTCAACAACTCTCGAACTGTATTTTTAATGCATATAACCTCCAAAATCATATTACTCAAAAAATCAGATTATTATAGAAATTGGTATACTTTTTTTCAATCATATTTGATACACTTATTACTTGTAAAAATCATACTTATATGAAAAGCCTGTTTCCTTACCTGACTTTTTTTTTTTGAACGGCGAGTTAGAAGTTAGATCATCGAGCGCAATGCAGTGACATCCCTCTGTATAATTGAAAGAACGTAAATTTTTGAAGTATAATTGAATAGAGAGAACCTTACAAGGTACAAAAATCCCTCTGTAGCTTCAACAATTGCTTTCATCCGTTCTCTTGGAGTAGTGGGAGTTGTTAGTAGTACCTTAAGAAAATGACATGATTCAGTAAACAATATGGTGCTCAATCGCTATTGGATTGTATAAGCATCCCTCAACTAAAAATTTATAGAAAATAATGGTATATTCACTACAAGAAAAAAAAAATAATTCTTTAACACTAAAAAACCATACAAAATTTTCAAAATTGAACAATGTAGGTTCTCCCTAGTACAAGATTATTTAAGCTGTAAATGTATTGAAAATATATATTGTCTTAACATGATACTTTGTTAATTACTAAAAGACGTAGAAATAGCTTTGGATGACAAAAGATGTAATAGTAGTAGATGGATGTTGATCGTCAAATAAGATTTACTAGTTTGCTAAAACATATAGGCAACAGACAGAAATGAACCTACCAGCTCGATGTTATGCTTGGAAGCTTCCCGTCTTAAGATCTCGGTTTCCTCAAGAGGCACATCTGGAACCACGAGGCCTAACAATACACACAAACTCAAATGAAACTTTTAACACAAAAAATCTAATAACTGACATGCTAGAGGAGAAGAAAACTAATTAGAAGGAAGACTGTATTCGACAAGTTGCAGAGTCACAAGTATATTTACAAAATCCTAATTTTCAAAATATAGTTGAAAAAATGGGCGTGTCAAAACGGGTTGGGTTGATGCTTCAACACTCGGACTATTTTTTTGAACTTATAAGCTATGTTTATTATAAGAATATAGTATAATAATGACAAAAGCTATTTTCCAATATAAAGAACTAACTTTCAAATAGAGATATTTAACCCATTTTGACATTAATCAACTGGAATTACTCCCTTTAATTTAACCACTTAAATCAGCAAGAAACCACTGACCAGTATCTCTATAGAATTGAAATAAAACATAATCTAGGTTCTATGTTACCATGTACGCCAACTTCTTTCACAGTAATCATGAACTGCTCCACCCCACGCTTAAGAATCGGGTTGTAATATGTGAACAAAGCAATTGGACACGATAATTGTGGTACCACCTATTTGGTGTTCAAAATAAGAAACACAGTATTAGACTTTCATGAAACAAAACAACACTTTAATTACTAAAATAAGGAATCTTTCTTAAAAGAATATTAAAAGGTCGGGTCAAAACGGATTGGGTTGAACCACAAACACTTATTTAATTAAATTCCCACATCTAATCATGAGGGCATGACATATCTACCAAAAAAAATAACGAGAAGTAAGGATCAATATGTTGTTCTTGAAATAATGATCACGTTAAATATGGGGCACCTCATTCAACATACTGAGAATTGCACCGAAATTGGTCCCTCTTGCCAGTGCTCGTGTAGCTGCAGCCTAAAAACAAACAGAAAAAAGTATGAGCTCTAAAAATAGATCTAGAAGAATATTTAATACTTAAGCAATAGATAATAATTCTCTCTAAATAACCTGGATGACTGGTCCATCAGCCAACGGATCAGAATATGGAACACCCAACTCAATGATATCGGAACCACAAGAGTCTAGCACCTTCAATGCTTCTGCTGTTGTTGATAGGTCAGGGTCACCAGCGGTGATATATGGTATGAATGCTACCTTTAAACATAGAAGCGCTTGTAAGAGCATTGACCTAATAATATGGTGATATATATAGTGGTCTCTGTTCAAAACTTAGCATGGTTATACCTCGAGGTTGCAACTGCAACCCATGAACTTATAATATGGTCAATTCACTTTATGTTTATTCCTTAAGGTTCAAATTGGTAAACATATTATTGCTGGCTAGTAAGGAAACATGTATTTAGTCCTAGTATAGGACTTTTGATTTTAACGAGTTAAATTAGCAATAACCGCTAATGGTTTGTATGAGCAGTTAATAAGGCTTCTTCACAGATCTACTAATTGAAACGATGAGCTCACGTCGAAGAAAGAAGTTGAGAAAAGAAACAAAGTTAAGTGGAAAATGACTTGGTTGTTTAGAAGATTTAGTGAAGGTGCACCCGTACTTTATTAGCAAAAGTCTAGTGGATGCTTGCTCATAAACAAAGCCATTTGGGAAAGACTTTAAAGAATATTGAAGCGTCAACATTTTAAAGTTTGAAGTTAAGTTGTTGCTGATAGATGCTTGAAGCAACAACATTAAAAGGTAAATAGTTGTCACGTTGTAGCAAAAGTACAAAAGGTAATCATACTTTTGCAGGAATTGACAAGAAAGGATTCATTATTTACCTTTACCTTAAATTGGTGACGGAAGATCTTGGGGATCTTGGTGCATTTAAGGAAGTTGTACTTATTCCAGTCAGATTGATGTGTCTAACTACCACCACATGCAATTAATGCATGTTTTCTATAAAAGGAAGACCTCTCTCACACAATTTAGTGTGAAAAAGATCTATGAAATGAGACACACAAGTCATACAAAAATGAGTGTATGTTCCAAAGTAGCACAAGAGTACAATCACATTGGTCATTAGCTTGACCAGATTCAGGTATTGTTAGTTATCGAAACTCTGTGTTCCTAAGAACAATATCCAACACATCTTGAGATTGTTGCTGCGTCAACGGGTTCTTTACAAAATATGTGTTAAAGAATCTTTGAGTGACTTAATCTGCTTTCAATGGACAATAATTAAGATAAGAATATGTTTTAATATTTGTTTTTGCATTACTTTTTGTAATTTTTTTTTGTTATTCATTAATAAAGAATTAATCATTGAAAACTTTCTTGTGTCGAAACTCAAGATCAAGCTTTGGTTGATCAAAACTGTTTTGTGTTGTTGCGTGTTTATATACCAATAAACAATCCAGACCAACAACTGGTATTAGAGCTGCTCTAGGTTGGTAATAACACCTAGATTTCTTTTGAAAAACATTTTTGAATATGACAACTATTCCTGTCCTTATAAACACTGAAGATCATGGTTATGTAACCATTGCTCCTAAGGTTGAGCTTGATGAGTTCAACTCATGGAAGGAAAGAATGTTGCTTCATCTTGTATGAATTGAAACTTTTTTTTTTTTTTTTTTAAGGGAAGTGATATTCTGACAACATATTTTAGCCATACACAACATTACATGCTTTATATTATTATACACCGTGCAATAAAATATGTATGTTTGTTGTGTATGGCTAAAAATTGTTGTAAAGATATCACTTCCCTTTTTTTAATCACGATTTTAACAAAAGGTCCATATGTCCCGCAGATTGTCGGTATAGGTGTAGTTCCTAATGGTGTAAGTCTAACTAGAACCATTGACAAACCCGAAGCACAATGGACAGATGGTGACCGTAGGCTTATCAATCTTATATAAGCTTAGAGGTATCATCATTTCAACTCTTCCCAACAACATCATGAAAACTATCATCAAACTAACCAGTTCTAATGAAGTTTGGGACACCTTATGTGTCATGTTTGAAGGTACAGAAGAGGTGAGGACCAATCGCAAGATTGATTCGAAAAGGTTGTTTGAAAACTTCTTTTGAAATCCCAATGAATCTCTTAGTGGCACGTACAATAGGTTTTAGGGTCACTTAGATAATATGGAAAATGTTGGAATCAAAGTAGATGCTTTAATCATAAGTTTCTTGATTTACTTCCAACAAAATGGCATGGTTCGAGACAAATCTTGAGAAATAATGGGTCACTGAAAACTCATACCCTTCAATCTCTCTATGGTGTGTTCCAGTTTGAGGAGAAAGCTGCTCCTCAAATCAAAAGACCAGAAGTTGACTCTAGAAGAAATGACACCTCTTCAAGTCCCGTTGCTACTCCATCTAATAGTGTTACATCATTATCTAACTTACTAGCATTGGTCTCTGCTCAAAAGTATGAAGGACCATCTAATAATGATCATGTAAACGATGATGAAGCAACATTTAACCCCATGTTCAGTTTGCTAACTCTCTTGATTTCGAGGAGAGAAACTCATTATTAAATGAATTCATGAAATTTGTGATAGTCGTTGGTTCCAAGTTTGCAAGGAACTAACCAGCTGTTACCATTGATAAATCTCATGAAGTCATGAGACTTGTTACAGGTGCGAGAAGAAAGGCCACTATCAAAAGAAGTGCCGATTAGCTCTGTTGTTAGTTCAAAAGGTAGATGAGGTTGACTACACGTCAAAGTACTATAAGTTGAAGGCCCAACTTGCTACTACTTTTGAGCCTAAAGAAAAGGGATTTGTAGCTGAAGAGAATGACTGGGAATATTCAAATGATTCTTGATGATGACATTTCTGGTCTTTAAACTCATCAAAAAGGCAAGTTAATGTATCATTTTTTTTAAAAAATAATCTCATATACTTATGAATAATGAAAATTTAATACGGGCATAACAGTTTCAAAATCTTGTATATATTATAATTTTTTTTTCTAACTTAAGTTATGAAACCTTTTTTGTGTTTGACTTTATTTGAAAGTTTAATTTTGTTTTGAATGTACGCTGTGCTCTAATTAATTTTTAAAAGTTATGAAAGAAAACTTTCTTTTGGTTAATGACATAAGCAAGGTTTAATTTAAAGAAATAGAAATTTGTGATTGGTTAATAAGTTATTAAGACAATTTTCTTTTGATATATAGCAAGAAGATAAGATAAGATTATCAATAAATTAAATAAGGAATATTTTATACTTAATTGATATGAACTATATATCTTTAATCCATTATAAAGCATCCCAAAAAAAAAAAAAATCTTTTATGTACAAACATTTGAAATACCGTTTTTGACCCTATCGAATTAACACACCTTATAACTAATAAACATGGTCTACCAAAAACACTCTTAATGAATTATTTTACAACATCTATCTCTCAACTTTAAAAAAAACTATACTATCCATTTTTACATCAATTATCTTTATATCAATAACCTACACTACTCGCCGCCGCCGCCAGTTGCCACCACCACCACCCGTCACCACCTCCACACCGCCGCCGCTACCACTATCGCCGCCATATCGTGCGGGCTTACGTCTAATATATATATATATATATATATATATATATATTGTTTTTATTTACTTTTGTTCGAGTCAACTATTAACTAATATACTTTTTTTCATTATGTATAGTGTTTGTAGTTTTTAGACATAATTAACACAGTACTGTTATTTCTAATATATATTAAACTACAGCTATTTTATTTTAATACATATGACAATAATTGTATAATAACTTTTATGTTTTGAGCTTATTATTAAGATTATTTATCAATCTACTAATTTAAATAAAACAGGTTGAAAACTTTAAAACAACACGAATCATGTTTTACTATAATGAGTTTAGGCGTTATAGTCATATCATTACCAATATCAAAATTAGATATTGACCAATACTTTTATAATACATTTCTTTCACTGCTAGGTTATCATCACTAATGTTTGTAATGAAGTATGTTCAAATTTCATTTTCAATATAAAAAGGTTAATCGTGCAATATATGATCAATGTGTGTTATTAATACTAGTGTGTGTATATATATACCCACAAAATGATATAAACTGAAAAAAAGGAAAAAAGATACTTACATTGCCCTCTTTTTTCAATTTAGAGAAGGTTTCAGAAAGGCCCAGAGAGGAAGAAGCTCTAGAGCGTGTTGCCATTATTGGAGATGATTTGATTGGAATGAAGCTTGGAGAAAATGGTGAAGTGGTTTTGTTGAATTGAGATTGCAATTGCAAAAAGGAAGAGGCTTTTGGTGTAGTGATGATCATCACCTTCACTACTAATAGTGTAAGTTTGTTTGTTGTTTTTATTATTTTTTTTTTTTTCTTTGAAATGAAAACTATGGAACTTTGTGGGTCGGTTTGTTTGTTGGTGGTTAGGTTGGTTAGAAGTTACGAAGCGAAGCATAAAATTATACCCATTCTCGCTGTAGTGGTTCCCATGATGACTCAAACTTTCCGTAATTGCTCTAGAATTAATCGACTTGCAAAACAAGTTGCATACTTAAGCTATAAAAAAAGCTAAATAAAATATTAGTGTATCATAAATGATAAGAGTAGTAAGAAAGACTTTGTTGGAATAATCTTAGACAATCAACAAGTGAATAGATTCGTTTAATTAGAATGTGTCTAGTATTTAGTTTAGTATTTTTAGCAAGTTTATTTGGGTTATTTAGTTGGTTTAATTAGTCAATGAGTCAGTTAACGCGTAGAGTAGTAAGTAAGTGGGTCAGTGGGTGAGTTACTTTTACCCGATCAAAATATATCTTGTAACATAGTTTTAAAATTGTTTTTGGTCACATTTACTTCCCACACCGCTCCGCCGAATATGCAAAAATACCCCCCTCTCGTGACATTGATGATTGACCCGCTTCCGAAACGGATCGGAATCCTTCACAATATTTTTCGGTATGCGTCTTTAACGTTGAGTTGGATTCATGTTTTAAAATTTTCCCGCATCTTTTACAATGCGCCTTCATCGACTTATCCGACAACTTCACCAAATCGAAGTTACACCAAATTTCCGGGTTTTGCTTGTTTGTAGTGTTTTAATAATCGTTGGTGCATTCAATTAACCAATGTCGGTGGAAGCGGAAGAACTTTGAGTTGCCATTTTTTCCGAACGCTTTTGAACTTTTTTACTAGTTTTGATAGTGTTTTAAGAGTGTTCGAGTGTTGTGACTAAACCAAACTCAACATACCTATTTATACTAGTTTTAGGATAGCAAAATGGTAAATAAAAGGTCAAAAAACGGTCACAAACGGCTAGAAATCTAACAACCATAAAAACCGGTTTTCCAAATCGGTCACCGGAAAATCGGTTCCAAACCGGTTCTAACGGTAAGAAGCTCAAACCGGTTTCCGAAAAACCAAACCGGTATTTGGTCAAAACCGGTTTTGACTGGTTTCCGTTTTCGGTTTTGGTTACGGGTTTTTTTTGTACATGACCATTCCCAGTCTTGATGGTATTTAGCGATTGGATTTACGTAAACTTTACGCGATTTTGTGTTTACGAGTGTTTGACTTGTTTTTGGAGAATTGAAGATTATTGTATATTGAATTGCAAGACTACAATGAATTTGTATGTATGTTTGTTGTTTTGATGTATAATTTCTATTGGCATAAATCTAATGTTTACGTGCTATGAATTAAGATTAGCTCATTTGTTTAGTTAAAAATTACTACAATTTAGCAAAGTTTTAACTTGAACTTTCTTACTTATTTTATAATCGTTCATTGAGAATATATGACATTTCTTATCTATTGATCAACTATTTTTTTGATGTAAATGTTCTTGTGATGGATAAATGATGGATGTATTTAATTAGCACCAACAACTAGTTCACAATATAAAAATGGTGTAGAATCTTTTTTGGACTTTGCTCTTCGGAAATCAAGTCAACATGGAAGGATATTGTGTCCTGCAGTTTCTGCTGATTGGTGTTGCCATGAAAAAGAAAAATAGCGCAATCCGAGTATAAAAGCAAAAGGAAGTTGGATAAACTTATGTCAATATATAGAGCGAAAAATGATACAAGTTGGTAGGTAATCAATTCTTAAGAAGGTTAAAAATGACTTAAATTTAGTAACTTGACGTATGTCTAGTTTGCAAGAATGAGTGATTTTGGAGACGCCTATATTAGGTTTGCTCCTGCATTTATAAATGTTGAGTGACAAGTATGTTATTTTGATCTAAAGTGCAGCCTTCGTGTCTATTCTTATTTTGATTTAAAATGATGTCGAACCAACTGAAGTCCGCAAAAATAAGTGGATCAGTTGGAGAAGCACTTTCCATACATAAAAATGAATCAGAGGTTGGAATATGGAGAGAGGCTCTGAAAGAGGCCGCCAATCCGTCTGGTTGGGATTTGAGGAAGGTTGCTGATGGGTAATTCCTCATCCGTTAGTATGAATATTTTTTCCAGCTATTCCATTTTGGTTTATGTTGTGAGCTGGATGAAATACTATTTGTTTGTTCATGTCCGCAAGCTAATTGGATGATTGGATCTTCTGTGATTTACATACATGAAGCTCAAGTGTTCACATTGATTGTTGAAGGGGTTTCACGTGAGTTATGTTCATTTAATGTGAACATCATCGTTGAAAAATTAGTAGGCATAGAACAGAGGATGCAGGATCTCGAGCTGTTCTTAAAGATCAGTCTGGATGATGTTCGCATGATAGGGATCAACGGGATGGGAGGTGTTGGTAAGACAACTTTGGCAAGGGCTATTTTTGACAAACAATCTACTCAGTTTGAAGGAAGAACCTTTGTTGAGAATGTCAGGGAAGTCTCAAAAATCCCCTTGTCAGGCTTGAACTCGTTGCAAAAACAAGTTCTCGCCGATGATGGGATAAACATGATAAAAATGAGGTTGGGTGGTAAAAAGGTTCTTGTTGTTCTAGATAATAGTTGGTTTAAACCAAGAAGTAGAATTATAATTACAAGAAAGGGAAGTAGAAATTTCATGGTTTTTTTATAGGATCTTTATCGAGGATTATAAAAGAGAGAGAATATGATATATAAAAACTCAATCGAAAAATTCATGTTTTGTTGTATAATAATGGGTAGTGATAAACTTACAATAAAAATTTGTCATCTACAACAATTCTAATTTTAAGCAGTTGTATATTGTGCAATATCATGCTTGTATTTGTTGCAAATGACAAATTCTTGTTGTAAATTTATCATTAGTCTATAATAATTATTAATAATTATTAATAAATATGGTAATTAAGAAAATTAGAAAGTTTGACCTAATATTTAAGGAAAATTTCTAATAAGGTTTAAGTTGCGAGGGTAATTTAGAAGTTTTTCGGTCTTTAAAATGTAAGACATGCAATAAATAAACATGTCATAAACTTTTTATAATATATTGTTGTGTGTTAACAACTTGAGATGATCATTAATATTTTCCAAAAAAAAAAGTTAACAAATTTAACTAAACTCTATCTATCTGTCTATCTGACCAAAACTTAAACTCTTAACCATTTAAAAAAAATAAAACATATAATCAACAAACCTTAAAAAATAAAGCATGAATTGAAAAACTAAATTCATATGCATCAAAGAACCTATAATTAATTAGCATAAGTCAATGTAAGAAAAGTACGTACCTATCAGCTCTTGTTTAGATTCTTCAGTCCATTGATCGTAAATCAAAAATAAATATTACTCCGTCCGAAGAAAAAGAAAACAGAGATGGAAAATGGAAAAAAAAAAGTCAACACATATAGTAGTATTGCCGGAGGAATCATTGGAGCCTACATATAATAATATGAATGATAATGGTTTTTTTTAATTATTATATGTTATATAATATAAAATGAAAAATTATAATGATTAAAGCAAAAAAAAACAAAAAACTCTCTAGAACCTGCAAGAATAGATGATATTTTTTATTCTTTTTCTAATGGCCAACAAACACGAAACCTGGACTTTCATCCGAAATAGTTCAATAGTCAAAGGCTACTACTATCATGAGCCGAAACCTACAACTAGCCACTATTTCAGCCGAATGAAAGACCAGACCCACCAAGATGCATCAATTTTAGAAAAAACCCAACAATGGCTTCGCTAATGTTTGAACTTCCGCCTTATGGGTAAAACTTAAGTGTCTCATCACTTTAACTGTACGGATGTTTCATATGCATTAGATACTTGTAGGTAGTTGTTCAAAAAAAAAGAAGAAAAAGAGGGAAATGATAAATCTTCTTACAAGAATAACCTAAAAATATTCATAACTATAAGATGATGACACGTGAAAAAATCAAAGGATAAAATTAGGAAAGAAATTTAGTGAAATTCACATGTCATGGTCTTGTAATTATAAAAAGATTTTTAGACTAAATTTTAAAATGATTTATCCTTTTAAAAATAAAAAGAAAAAGAAAAACATGTAGGTACTACAATACTTTATAGTGATATATAATTTCTGTTAGACCATTCTTAAAGGGTGGGTGAAGTATGTGGGTGAAGAAGGGTGAAAAGAAAATGAATGAATTAAAGGTTGG